>OVBE01009925.1:0-15532 GCA_900406425.1 Iberis pinnata
TTAATTTCTTTTGTTCACTGATTTGATTTTCTCTTAACTATTCTCAACTCAACACTCTGTCTGTTTAAACCTTACAGACACAAAAAACTCATCTCTCAAAAATAATCAATAAAAACTTTCTGCAATTCTCGGCTCAAAGACTTGTTCTTCTTTTCGCCTCTGCATCTTCTTAAATACTTAGATCGAAACCTAAGAACTTCACCTCTCTCTTTCCATATTGCCTTTCTTCCTTTTTTCTTCTAGTTTCCATTTCTTCTTATCCTTCTTTAAGTTAATTCACAAATCTTCTTTTTCCTTTTGAGCTCATTCCTTTTTGAATCTTTTCATCCTTTGCAAATCAATCCCTCATCTTCTTGCTTCTTCAAATCCCCCCAAATATCTTATGAGTCATGTGCATTCATACTTAATTCTTACAGAAAACACTAATTTCTCAGTTTTGACATTAGCTTCACCGTGTCCTTCATTTTCCATGTTTCTTTTTCTAGCATAACTATCCTGACCAATCTTCCTGTATAAACAACACTCATCATATTTGGTAGAGATTTAGATAGATACAATCCATCTAAAGTATACCACCAATCTCACATATTGAATCTTTCTAATAATTTTATCACCAACATTCAAGATTATCAAGGTTACAATCATTTTCAAGTTTAATTGAATCAAGAGTTACATGATTTTTTTAAATTGTTCAATCACCATATGAAGAATCTTTACCATCCTCCTTAGTAATCGGCACCATTATCTTGAAATAATCTTCTGCAATGACATCCTTTAATCTTTCAATTCTAAAAATTTGCAATCATTCTGATTTTCATAGTGAAAAATCTCTAGAACCATCAAAACGCTCCACCTCCTCGCACTTAGGGCATTATTATTGGTAGGACTTTTTATGGAGTACTTAGAGTATTATATTAATATATGTGATGTAGGACAAATGTAAGGATTTTTGTTAAAAAGTATGATTATTGGTGGGACTTTTGAGTGGTTTCTTAGGTGAATTTGTATTTTTTAAGATGAAAATAATCTTATAAATTGTCATAATAAAACGAAACACACATTTTATTAATGAGAAGGGTTCTTAATAAAATAAAATTTCAAAATAAAAAAAGTTTTATAATGTTAATCAGATCCAAATTTGTGTCATAGATCATGAATTAAAAAATCATGAATAAAAGAAATCAACAGTTGACCAAAAAATACCCGGAACCGATCCGGAACAAACAAGAATCGAAGAAGAACCCAACCTGAACCGAACCGAATATTAGAAAAACATCAATTGTGTATTCGAATTTAATTTCCGAAAAACCGGAACCGAACCGAATACCCGAAAACCAAGCATTAAAAAAATTGTATAAAAAAAAACAACTCGTATAACTTCACTAAAAATATTATTTAATTTTGGCAACATATTCGAACAAAAACAACAAACAACTCGTATAAAAAAAATATTAAACAAAAAAAACAGACCAATCAAAAGAGAGTGGCTGGCAAAAAAGGATCCATAAGGTCGACCCTTCATAAGAAACGTCCTTCCATATATGGTCCATTTTTTTATTTAATTTTGTGCCTAAATTAGTGAAGGACCCATTTAAGGGTTGCCGATAAACATGCCCTTAGTCACCATCGAAGTGATTCCTAAAGTTCTGGTACCAGTTGTTGCAAAAATCAAGTTGATTTAATTCAACTTATTCCACTGATTGTTGTTATTCAATCTTAGAGGCTGGGTAAAAGAACCGGAACCGGAAAATTGAAAAATGATTCCGGTTAGGTTCCAATTCCACCCAAATTACCCGATGGTTCCTAAGATGAAGAACCATGGGTAACAGGTAGGAACCGGAACCGAACCAAGAACCGATTGTTAGAACCGAATACCCAAACATATATATACCTATTATGTAATTCGAGTATTTTAGTTTTTTTCCGCGTAATTTTTGTATTTTCGGATAATTTTTGTATTTTTGGGTATTTCGAGTCTGAAAAACCCGGAACCGACTTGGAACCGATATTTTTTTGGTATTCGGATTTAAAATACCCGAAACCGATTTAGAACAAAAAAATTTCAGGTATTCTCCGATTGTTTTAACATAGAACCAAACCGACCTGGAACCGACAAGAACCAAACGGAATATTGGAAAAGTATCGATTGGATATTAGAATTTAAGACCTGAAAAACCTGAACCAACTGGTTTCTACCCGGAAACCGAACCGAATACCCAAAAATCGAGCCCTATTCAATCTCATTACACTTGGGATTGATCTCTCCTTTGTGGTTGTGAAATAGATAAAGAGAATGTAAATAACACAAGACACACAAACTTGTTAACCTTGAATCCAACTCAGATGTGGATATGTACATCTCAAGGACCAGATCCTTTTGACAAGCCATTAGATTGATACAGAGAAAAGATTAGCTCGCAAGTTGAGGAAAAAAAAAGGAAAAAAAGAAAACAAATAACCATTGAAAGGAAATGGCCAATCTTGAGCTTTATAACAATCAGCACAGCATAACAAAAAAAAGCCCTCTAAATATACTAGTCTTTCTTGATTATTTGATCATAAATCTGAATTCGCAGGAGAAGACAAACACTTCTCGTACAACAATACAACCTCGAGACTCTAAACAGAGTGGTGAGATCTTGGAGAGAAAGACTCAATATTTTGTTATAATAGTTAATATAACAATAAAGAGAGAAAATAGTCTATAACAATTGGAAAATGGAAACTCATTAAGACCTCACAATTTGATAAAATCAGACACTGATAAAAAGTAAACACTCATAAACATGTAGAGAAAATATTAAAATTAGAGATTTTGAAGCTCTTGAACAGTCATTAACAATTTTGGAGCTAGTTGATAGTAAATTCTTTGGTTTAACATGAACCTTTCTTCTTAACCAGGT
This sequence comes from Iberis pinnata, assembly GCA_900406425.1. Lineage (NCBI taxonomy): Eukaryota > Viridiplantae > Streptophyta > Magnoliopsida > Brassicales > Brassicaceae > Iberis > Iberis pinnata. Next base: position 2,904 of record OVBE01009925.1, read on the forward strand.
GGCCATTTCATTTGTCGGCCTCCAAGGACGTGCAGATGAAGATGGTAAACAGATTGGCCTGGATGAGAAGAAGTAAGCTCGATTAGATGTATGATGAGATGATTTGGTTGGATGGAAAAGAAAAGACTTACAGGCTTCAGCGCCGTTGTTGATAACCACACGGAACCCATCCAGTATACCTTCTTTCTCAGCAACAATCTTCGATGCTTGTAGAAGTTGGCCAAGAACCTCTACATGTCTTGGTTCAGCCTGCAACAGTGTTTTAGAGGAAGATACGTTGAGAATTTGTCCACCAAATGATAAACTTACTCTTTTCACATGAGCATTTTTCCATAAGCAGGCAAACCATAACGCAGCACTTAGATATATTGATCAGATTGACCGGTAGTTGCCAGTCATTACAGATGACAATAAACTGGATTTTAAATGGCGAGAGGCACTCATAGGCAACAAAAATCTCCAGTGTCGCCCCTCTGGGTAGGAAATAGTATTGGCCACAAGATGAGATATACAAGGGAATTTCAAAGCTATGGCAAGAGTAGAAGCTATCTGATTGTGACGAGACACAATAAGCTATTCGTGGGCATATGATACCATAAAAAAGTATAATCAAGAAAGACATAATCCTATTTGTTTTCTGCATTTGCTTTCAAATGTGCAACCCAGGAGAGACTAACATAGTTTCTTTCTCTCTCAATATTAGCCGTACCATAAACAGAAAGCCTATTAAAAACTAAAAACAGACTCACCTTCCCAAGCATGGTCAAGCCATCTCTCAATTTGGGGATGACCAAAACATGAACAGGAGCTTGTGGGTTTATGTCTCTGAATGCCAAAACGTTTTCATCTTCATAGACAATGTCAGATGGAATCTCTTTTGCTATAATCTTGTCAAATCTAAAACCAAAGGATAAAAACTTCCAGGAATCACATCCAAAACCATCACGAACAATAACTAGCTCAGATGCTTGAAAGATTTGACTTATTTGTAGCAAACTTGGATTGCTTTACTAATTTCCAAGTTTCAAATCCAGCATTTCATTACCCAGACAAAATAAATAGTGTGTTAAAGAGAAACTGTACATGGTCGGAGCTCCAGTGTCAGCAACAGAAGCCGCAGCTTTTGCAGCCGCCTCTTCATTGTGCGCAGCACGAGTTGAACAAATGGATCTACCCACCATTCAACCAATTAGCTAACCAGAAGAACAATCAAACAAATTCCAATTATCAACACGATATCATTTGAGAGATTTTCACCTTGAGGAACGAATCCGAGGAAGAACCCTAATCAATTCTCTATTGGAGAAGATTCTCGAATTCGCTCGAACAGGCTGAACAATCCTACAAGCTATAGAGAAGTTCCTGAAAACGAAATGCTCCACGCCATTAGCAATTCAATAACAAACTTCAAACACTTGTAGATTAAATTTACCGAAGCAGTATAGAGGAGGAAGTAACAGCCATTGCTCTGCTTCGATAACTGCTTCCATACGGCGACGTATCAAGTCTTTATATTTCGTTCACAAAATATTTTCAAAAAAATAATAATATAATTTATAGAGAGAGAGAGAGAGGAAAGTAGAGAAGACGGCGGACAATGGCGAATTTGATGATGAGAATACCAAACGGCTTGAGAAGCTTCTCAGTTTCAGCTTCTTCATCAAACGGTAACGCTTGAAGCCTCAATCCTTGCTGTAATCTGAAAATTAAGTTGAATCTAAAGCTGTCTTCGTGTTTGATTTTGGTTTCAGGTTCGCCGCCGGTTATCGGAGGATCTAGCGGCGGTGTAGGGCCGATGATCGTGGAACTACCGTTGGAGAAGATACGGAGACCGTTAATGAGAACAAGATCCAATGATCAGAACAAAGTGAAGGAGCTCATGGATAGCATCCGCGAAATCGGTCTTCAAGTTCCAGTTAAGCAAACTCTCTTCTTCAATTCACATTTAACAAGTCAAAATAACATTTGAAAATCCTGATGTGTGTGGGTCGTTTGTGACAGATCGATGTGATTGAAGTTGNCTACCGTTGGAGAAGATACGGAGACCGTTGATGAGAACAAGATCCAATGATCAGAACAAAGTGAAGGAGCTCATGGATAGCATCCGCGAAATCGGTCTTCAAGTTCCAGTTAAGCAAACTCTTATTCTTCAATTCACATTTAACAAATCAAAATCGCATTTGAAAATCCTGATGTGTGTGGGTCGTTTGTGACAGATCGATGTGATTGAAGTTGATGGAGCTTATTATGGTGCTTTTTTTTGTAAATCGAGAATCCGTTTTTATATAGTAGAATCCTGTAATATCTTATCTTGCTTAAAGGTGATAGATCATCCATTGTTGCAGGCTTCTCAGGTTGTCACAGGTACGAGGCGCATCAGAAGCTAGGCCTCCCAACTATACGCTGCAAAATCCGCAAAGGAACAAAGGAAACATTAAGGTATAATAAATCAATCATGTGATCTTGAAACAATATTTCCTTCTTCTGAAATTTGTCAAGTTCAGATTACGCTTCTTTGGTTTCACAGGCATCATCTTCGTTAAGAAATGAGGGGATTCACACTTATCTATGAAATATGTATATCTTAGACTTGATAAGAACTTTGTACAATTATGTGGTAAATTTGCCGAGACTCTCTGACTATAATTAACTACAGTCGAATGGCACATAATTCAAGATTGCAAAGTTACAAACTAAAAAAGTAAATTAACTTCACTGCATGAACTGATATCATCCAAGCATAAGAATATAATACCAGACATCTGCAGCTTGTGTCATTTACCAAAATATGTATAAGGTTTTGTTTGGCTTTCATTGATGTACCAAAAACGCATAACTATGTTCTTAGCTTAGCCTATTAATGTTTATGTTAATGGTCAAAGAAAATCACAACTTAGCAAGAGTAGGAGAGGCTATACGATATATAAGAAGCTCTTTGCTTACTAAAAGGCTATGACAAAGCCTAGGAATTAAATCTTCATCTAAGAAAATTATAAAAGGAAATACTTTCTACTCTCTCCCTATCTATATATATTTTTTGTGACAATTTTCTCCTTTTTTTGAACAATCCCTATAATTTATATTTTAGAAGTATAAATGTAGACATGAAAAGTATACGATATTTTATATTGGAACATGAAATGCAATCTTAATTTGAGTCTAAAGTGCTTAAGCACATTTTTTTCAATCAATATCTCTAAATATTAACATATGCTATTTTGAAAATTTAATTTAGTAAAACAAGTAGTTTTCAACAAAAAATATCAGTTAAAAATTGTGCATAATTAATTCACCAATTTAAATCGTCAAAAAAATAATTCTATCGGATTTCTAATGCATATACACCGATTGTTTTCTGACAAACACTATCGAAATTTATCCGTCAAATATTAGTCACACATTTTTGTCAAATTTAAATAAAGTGTTGAGTAAAATAATTAAATAGTTCCACCGGATTCTTGTAAAACCAACATAATTATTTTAAAAAGGAATATGAAATAAATATAATTATATTAGATTTTAAAACATTAGAATTATAAAAATATATCCAATAATTATTGCAAATATCTATTTTAAAAAGAAGAAAATTTTCAAAAAGTTAAATATATAGAATTCTAAAACTATTTCAATCATCATATATGTCGCATCTCATCCATATATCCGTATCTCCGCGTCTCAACAATCGTTTTTAACCGTGTAGTCTGATCAAGATCAAGCCCTCTCGGTATTATATGTTTCCAAAACCAAACACACGTATCTTCTCCTTCCTCATTTGCAAAGAAAAGAAATTGTTAACAAATCTTAAAATACAATTTAGAAACTAACATAAAGTTTAATTACCTCGCTGACGAAGTCGTACAAGATCTCGCGAGGAAGGTCCTCATCCATCGAAGTCTCATTTGTGGATCAAATCTCGTCAAGACGCCTTGGAGAAGTCTCGAAGATCTCACGTGTGACCAGATTCTGAATCTCATTGGTCATCTTGTTGATGTGCAATTCCTCGATAAACGCCAAAGAGTCAGGATGCATACCATCACGTCTATATTGTGAATTTTTTTACAATTATTTGATTAATAAATATAGAATTTATACTTAACTATAATCTCTTTCAAATATAACCTACCATAATCTATTCCCGAGACATAGTGCTGGTAGCTCCAAAGTTATGAGTCGAGTACCTTCGCCCATCTCAACTTCTCAAACGATTTCCCTCGTTGATGTCATTGGATATTACCCTCATTCTTTCACTTCTTCATTCGTAGATGTTCCTCTGTTGGAGTCAAAATCTTCTCTGTAAAATTTCGTCTTATTTATGAAGTTATGATGGAGAATGTTGAGTACCCAAAAACTTGAGGAGGACTAGTCCAGAAAGTGTTCAACTTGAGTACATTAGAGGGATGCCTGAGCACCCAAAATTCGATGTGGCGCAAGTAGAAAGAAGAGATAACCCGAGCAAGTGAAGACCAGATCGTAACCGCTCCGAAACTCCTAGGATATGCTGATATCGTGGGACTACGAGAAGTTAGACTGAGCGAGAATATCGGAACAAAAGCGTAAAGTATTAGGAAGCCCCAACGAGAATATTATAACAGAACCTGAGTAGTATAAATAGAAGAATACATATAGAGAGAAGGATCTTTTCACTTTCCTCGTTAATTATTGTATGCTAGCTCAGCTAAAGCATTATTTTTATCAATACAAATTTTTATTCTAAGTTAATCAGTTTGAGTTGTGTTCAATCCTTGTTAAGACGAAAATCGACGAATTCCTCATAAATTATCATATAAATTTACTTTGTGGATTTTAGCATCCCGACTGCCCGAGGGCTCGATACATAGCTTCAACCAGATGAGCCTCATGTTCGTGAAACTTTATACATTGTATATCGAAAGAGATACCTCTGATGCTGACATGTGGAGCATAACCGAGGGGCCAAATGAGCCCCTGCGACAATTCATCGACCGCTTCAAGGAGGTAATATCTCGAGTGGTTGTGATTGATAATGTCGTCATTGCTGCCCTAAAAATGCGGTCTAGGGCGAGTCATAATTCCGAAAAGACCTGATCTTGAACCCTCTGACGACCATTGACGACGCCTTGTACTGAGGAAAGATTTTCGCACGAATAAAATAGGATCTAATCGAGATGCAAAAGAGAACCCAACATCCCAACTAGCTGCCCCAAGGCGTCCTTCCTCAATAGGAAATCAAGTTTTCTACGCCAGTATGCCCATGAGCGGTTCTTGGAACCAATGGAAACGACCCAAGGAGCAAGGAAGCACAAAGAAACATTGTGATTAACATAACCAAGATGATCATTCGACTATGAAGTGTAGCAGTTTCAAGTCCTTCTTATTCGGAAAGTATCGATCAGGCGAATTGATCGAACCTAACCAGACCGACGCAAATGAACATAGCGAGGAATTCAACCCTCTAAAAAGACCAAGGGAGGAATTATCGCATGTCGCCCCGGCCCCACCATTTTAAGAAAATAATCAACATGATAATGAGGAACCATCAATTTTTCCTGAACTAGGTCACTTCAGTCAAAGAGTACGAACGAAAGACTGCATCGTGCGAAAGGTGGTAGACTAAACCTCAAGAGGCCGGAGAACCTATCTTGTTTGACGAGATGGACATGACAAGCCTTGATGTGCCACATGCTGATCCATTAGTCATCAACCATGTCCTCGGAGACTGCAAAATTTCAAGGGTACTCGTGGACACTAAGAGCTCTATAGACCTCATCTTCAAGGAGACTTTAGCCAAGATGGATATTGACCTATCTCGAATAGAAGGACCTCCTACCCCTTTAACAGGTTTCACGAGCGAAACCGCTATGACACTCGGGACGATCAAATTTCTCATGCACGTAGCAGGAGTATCCAAAATGATTGAATTCATGATAAAGGATCTCCCAACGATATACAACGTTATCTTGGGAACATCATGGATAATGCAATGAAAGCGATAACATCCACTTACCACCAGTGCGTTAAGTTCCCTACCAAAGAAGGGGTCAAAACAATAAAAGGAAGTCAAAGGTCGATCNCTCAGAAAGAATGCCATATAGCAACTATAGATCGGGGAACCAACAACCCCATAAACGCTTAGATCCGAAGAACCCAAACTTGATGAGGTGATGCAATATTGTATTGACCCAAGTTTCATGGAACGCTGTGTAGGGATATGTTCCAAACTACGAAAGGATATAAAAGAAGAGATGATCGCCTTTCTCAAGGAGAATAAACATACTTTCGTGAGAGCACCGCAGACATGCCAGAGATAAGTCTGGATATAATATTTCATGAGCTAAACGTTGATCTTATCTACAAACCAGTTAAATAGAAGAAACGCAAGTTAGGTGCCAAACGAGCTCAAGCAGTCCTAGACGAGGTGGAAAATGTTAAGTGCAGAGTCCATCAAGGAAGTCAAGTACCCCGACTGGCTGGCAAACCCCATGGTGGTCAAGAAAAAGAATGGGAAGTGGAGAGTGTGCATCGACTTCACATACTTAATCAAAGCAGGTCCCAAAGATAGCTTCCCATTATCGAACATAGACGAGCTGGTAAAAACCACAACAGTAAGCTCCTCTCGTTCATGGACGCCTTCTCGAGATACAACTAAATACTAATGCATCATGATGATAGAAAAAATATCCTTCCTTACCGATTGGAGGATATACTGTGACAAGGGGATGCCTTTCGGCCTAAAGAACATAGGGGCAACCTATTAGCGCTTGGTGAACAAGATGTTCTCAGAACAGCTAAGAAAATAAAGGTGTACATCAACAACATGCTCGTCAAATCGTCCGACAAGGACAACCACATAGGGGACTTCCGCGTCTGTTTCCAAATCCTAAACACTTATGGGATGAAGCTGAAGCCGGCTAAGTGCACTTTTGCGGTTACCTCGAGGAAATTTCTCGGCTACTTAGTAACAAAAAGGGGCATTGAGGATGTCATCACCCAAAAACACGAGAGATGTGCAGAGGTTGACAGGACGCATAACGGCCTTAACCAGTTTCATTTCAAGATCAACGGAAAAATTTCTACCGTTCTATAATCTCCTAAAAGGAAATAAGAAGTTCGTGTGGAACGAAGAATGTGAACAAACATTCAAGGAACTAAAGAATTACTTGATGACACCTCCAATATTATCTAAGCCGTAAGAAGGGGAAACCATGTTCCTATACATAGCAGTCTCGATACACGCAATCAGCTCAGTCCTCGTGCGCGAGGACCACGATAACAAGAAACCAATATTCTACTTATGCAAAATTATAGATGACGCAGAAACAAGGTATCCAATGATAGAAAAGTTAGCATTAGCAGTGGTCACTCAACAAAGAAGCAAAGATCCTATTTCCAATCGTATTCAATCGTCTTCTTCTCAAACAAATCACTGCGTACGATTTTACACAGCCCAAACCAGTCCAGAAGACTATTAAAATGGACAGTCAAACTAAGTGAACACGATATAGAGTTCAAGAGCAGGACATGCGCGAAATCTCAGGTACTTGCAGACTTCCTTATCCAACTGCCACCAAAGATGAAAAATCAATCCAAGTATTCTGAAGCGCGATGGTCTTTGTATGTCGATGGAGCAAGCTCCAAGCATGGCTTAGGATTGGGTGTACGACTTATTTCCCCAACAGGTGAAATGATCGAACAATCGTTCATGCTAAACTTCGTGGCCTCAAACAATGAAGTTGAGTGCAAAGCAATGATATATGGCCTACGTCTAGCAGCAGCAATCAAAGCAAAGTATATCAACGCATACTGCGACTCCCAACTAGTAGCAAACCAGTTCAATGGAGAATACGAGACCAGAGATGATCGAATGGAAACATACCTATAAGTGTTGAAAAATCTTTCTAAATACTTCCTCGAATTCGAATTGATTAAAATCCCTAGAGGAGAAAACACACTTGCAAACGCTCTAGCAGCTCTAGCCTCGACGACAGACCCTCAAACGACAGGGATCATCCCCGTCGACATCATTGATAAACCCAGCATCACGATAACCAAGACCACTTGCGTACGATAAGAATCAAGAGAAGAATATAATGTGAATCCAGACCCAAAAGATATTGAAGAGGATGAGGTCCCCTCAGAAGCAGACGAGGTGGAAACAGAGATAGATTAGAAAACTGAAATACGCATACATCAAGGATGGAATCCTACCTTCGAAGAAATGGGACATAAGAAAATTAAAAGCCAAGAGCGCAAGATACACCCAGCTCAACAAAAATCTTTACAAATGGAGAGTTCGGGGACCACTCCTTAAATGCATATTCGGTCACGAAACAAGGAAGATAGTACGTGAAGTCCATGACGGAGCATGTGGCAACCACTCAGGAGGAAGAGCCTTAGTATTCAAAATCAAACGGTACGGCTATTATTGGCCAACGAGGATCACTGGCTGCGAAAAACATGCTATGAAGTGCGAGAAATTCCAAAATCATGTGCCACTGGTCTACCGACCAACTGAAGAGATGCAATCTATTATCGCACCATACCCATTCATCATATGGTACATGGATATAATCGGTCCAATGCATAGATCAAGACCAAAGCGTTTCTTACTAGTCATGACTGATTATTTCTCTAAATGGATAGAAGGTGAGTCCTATGAAAAGATAAAATTCGAGAACGTGGATGCTTTCATTTAAAAAAACATAATCTATCCCCACGATATTCCTTATGAAACACACACGGACAACGACCCCCAGTTCACCTCAGACAGGTTCAAGGATATCTGCAAAAGAATGAGGATCAACATCACCTATTCGACACCCTACTATCCTCAGGTAAACGGCCAAGACGAATCCAAAAAAACATACTAGACCGACTAAAGAAAAGGTTATATATGAAGAAAGAAAAATGGGCGGACGAATTAGACGGAGTACTTTGATCGTACCAAACAACCCCCAGGATGGGGACCAACGATTCTCTATTCGCCTTAGTCTATGGCACGGAGGCCATCATACTAGCTGAGACAGAGGTACCCAGCTTGGGGAGAGAATTAGCACCGGAAAACACAAACCAAAACGACCAGATGCTTATCGACATCAGAGACGTAATCGACGAAATGAGGGACCAAGCTATGGTGCGTCTACAAAATTATCAGAAGGCTGTAGCAAGATTCTACAAAAAGAAGATCAAGCAGAGAAGATTCATAGAAGGAGAGCTGGTGATACAAGAAGTTTTTACTCGGGTAGAGAAGAACGTAGGAAAGCTGGGAATCAGATGGGAAGAACCTTACAAGGTTTCAAGGATCATCAAACTAGGAGTATATGAATTAGAGGATGAAGATGGGAACGAGGAGAGACATTCATGGAACACTCAACATCTCAAAAGAATTCCATTGTTGAGAACCACACCATTTACTTGTATTGCAATTTTATTGTATGATGTTCTTAACCCTTTTCAGTGAACTAAGACTAAGGCTTGATCCCCAATTGAGGGGTATGTTGGCAATTTCTTTTAGCGAGTTCAGCTCTAACTACCAATAAAATAGAAACATCTTTGTCGTCCAGTATAAATTTTTCTCCAAAAATGAGAGAGATATAACTGATCCTTACTCCTTGCCCCATCTCTCTGACTCTTTGTTTCTAAATTTTTCTAAAAAAATGGGGAGATGTAAATGACCTTTACTCCATGCCCCAGACCTCCGACTCTTTTTCTGAATTTTTCTCACAAAATAGGGAAGATGTAACTGACCCTTGCTCCCTGTCCCAGCCCTCCGATTATTTGTATTTAAATTTTTCTCAAAAACGGGGGAGACGTAGCTGATCGTTTCACCATGCCGCCCCTCCCAACTCCTTAGCAAAGACAAGCAAAAATCTTAATCTGATGCAGAAGAACCTTTTCCTACCAACCAACCTGCGAAGAAAATAAAAACGATATCGACACGCAAAACTACTTGCGACAAGACGCACCAAGGGGCTTCAAAATTTTTAACCAGCTAAGGATAAAGATTTAAATCACTTCCGTCTGCATTTCCACCAATAACCGAGATGAAAGCAAGGGGAGAATACTACACCCCTACTTCCATACCCAACTCATCGAACAAACGGTAAACAACTCATAAACTTAACTTGATTCTACTTTATTTCGCAACACGACATTATTATAAGACAAAAAATGCATAATATATTGTTTAACCTGGCCAGTCATTCAATACATCGCACACCCCTAGTGGGAATAGCCTGAACAACTCTTAGCATTGTGTAAGTGCTAAAGTCGAGTCCCATCTCACAACAATACATTGAAACGTATGGCAAACACTAGTAATGGTTTAATCGTCCGTCGCACATCTAACACTCGACCTATCGAATAAAAATACCTTAGTATCATAATAAACCCAATATCAAAATATACAAAATTTTTGCTGACTAAGATCTCGCATATGCCACTTAAGCAATCACCATTACATCTAACTAAGGTCCATAATCAACTGGATCTGGATAATATACGAAACATATGCAAACAAGATGCATTAGCTAAGAAACTTTTTAAAGCCAACCGAATCGATAACAGACCATCAAAGCGATAAAAGGAAAAGGTTTAGATCTAAACAACAAGCGAAACATAACAGGTTCGAGTAAAAGAATCTCTAGGAAATTATGTTCAAAAGCAACACAAAAAAGGAGAAAAGCGAGAAAGAAGAAAGAACAAGGACCATCTCCGATCGTTCGATATCATCCCTGCACCCTTGACCATCCTTGGGGGATTCCTTTTTTGTCTCAGTCGCAGCCACCCCGATATGAACAACAACCTCCATAGCCTTTTCCAATGCTCTCCCCGCATTCACCTCGACCTCATCTCCCTGAGCACCATTTGTAACCTTCCCAACTAGAATCTTATCCTTCTCAGCCTCGATGGCAGTTTCCTCTACTGGATTAAGGACATGCAAATTAGTACCGTAGGGATTAAAAACTGAAGTAGGACTCAACTTTGGAGATTCACCACGGTGATCATTTGACTCCAACAAAGCAGGAGACATGACCCAATCTTTCTCGACTTAAACTAAAGCTGCTTCACCTCCGCAATAAAAGCCACTTGATCTGCCTCCAAAAGAGCATTCTCAAACTCAAGCGTAGATTCCCCCCGAAACACACTATCAATCAATTCCATAATTCCTTTAATATGCTCGACTTGCAGCATCTTCTCTTGGTACACTCTTTCATTCACCACCTTTCCTTTGACCCAGTGCATCCTCGCAACAAACTTCTCAGTCATAATCCTCTTTTTTCTTTGATTTTTTCCATCACCACCCTCCATGTTCTCACGAACCTCACTCAACTCAGCCGCGACACTTTCTATTTCTCATCCAACCTTTTCTTAACTTTATCATGATGCACCACATCCTCTTTCATTCTCGCATCATCCTTCTTCCTCAAATCCTCGAGCTCAACAATCTCGGCCTTCAGCTTGCCATTCTCCTCGTGAGCGCCTCCACTTTACCTATGGGAGCCTTAAGTTCCGCTAAAGATTTCTCAGCCCGAGTAGCAGTTTCCTTGACCAAGCTATGCTTGAATTATTTTTGGCCTTCCCCAATTCGTTTTCAAGCATCCCCTCTAATCGATGAGCCCTAGCCACAATTTGCACCAGAAAATATTTTGATCTTACCCTCCAAACAAAGTGAAAACGGGAAAAGCAATCACAAATGGTAGAAAATACCTCAGTGTGGCAGTGAGCCCAATCTACATATTCTTTTTGAACGACCAGAGTCCGATGATCGTACACTCAAGGTCCTTCCAGCATGAGCCTAAACATCAGGTCAGCACAGAGATCGCCATCCCCATCCATCAAAATATGTCTTGGGTAGGAGATCCTACTAGGGATTTTTCCAGAGGACGGCTCCTTTTACCCGACCTCTTACCAGAAGAAGTCTCTATGTGCCTAATGTTGCAATGAGCATGAGGCGGATGAGCAAAATTCTTAACATTCCCACCAGTTTTACCTGGGGATCCTCCACCTCTTGAGGAATTTGAGATCTCAATCATTTCAATATCCTCAGCTGACTTTCCCACTAGGGCTGAAATCTCTAACCTTTTCCCAAGGTCCCTTGAAGCCAAGCCACTTTTGACGTCCTTGTTCCCACGAGCCTGCCGATATGATCTTGATTCCCTCATTTCTCCGGAGACAGAGGGGTTGAAAGACAGAGTATCTGCAAAAGAAAACCTTTAAGTGGGAAGTGCGCTCTACCCCAAAAAATTGAAAGAATGACACATATCGACAACCTAATTACTTACTAAAAGAGGATTCAGATAGTGGTGCTAAGGGAAACCAGATACAGAGGATTCTCTCTTCGGTGAAAGTGTTCTAGTTATTCAGGGAATTTTTCTTCAGAAGGTCATGATTCTTACAGTACTCCGAGCTATGATCTTGCACATACGTTAAATGAGGATCTGGAATGTCAAAAGAAGCAGTTAATAAGTAAGCCTAAAAACCGTAAATAAATGCGTAAAATGGATTGGACACCAATCGATCGAGACCAATGAGACTGAAAATCTGCAGGTGCCTTTTTCTCGAAAGATAGGTTGTTGATTTTTAAGAAGAAATAGAACCGACCCTTATCTGCTTCGTCCTTTGGTGCCTTCCTCGAAGTGAATCCCTGATTT
>OVBE01009926.1:289-13628 GCA_900406425.1 Iberis pinnata
ACATTTTACTCAAGTGAATATTATGTGCTATTATTAAAGATATTTGCTTATTTTTGTGTTTGTAGGTCTGTCGAATAGCTGATACACCAAAAGGCTCAATGAAAGGCAAGTGACTGCGATGCTTAGAGTCAACTGACAATGGCCTCCAGTTAGCAGGAACTTGAAATCCGATGTAGGTGTTCTACTCTGGGGTAGATGATTCTTCAAATTGGTATGTTGTAATGAGAGATACCCAAAAAATAGATGATGGAGAAAGTGAAGATGCTGATGTTTAGTAGTAGATTGAAAGTCATTTTATGCAGTTGAAATACGATGTAGGTGTTTTACTCTGTGGAAGATGATTCTTCAAATTGGTATATTGTAATGAGAGCTACCCAAGAAATAGATGATGGAGAAAGTGAAGATGCTGATGTTTGGTAGTAGATTGAAATAGTCTTGTTGATGTTTGATATTTTTTATGGTTATAATAAAATTAATTATGGTTATAACAATTCAAAAATATATTATAGCTACAAAATAAATTAAATTGTATAATTATAATAATATGAATTGTAGGGTGCACACCAGAAAAAATAATAATCTTAATCGTCGAGTGCAAAAAAATTAATAATATTAATTTTCGGGTAATTACAAGACAATAATAACAAAAATAGTTTGCTACATTTGTAAAACAAACTGCTATAGATGTAATCCAATTATAATACAAATCCAACGCTATTGAATATATAAAACTAAAGCTATTATTAAAAACCTTTAATAACAAATATACGACGCTATTATAAAAATAAACAATTGCATCTTCAACTACGGTATCGTAACTTTAATAATTATAGCATATATTAAATCCGCTATCTAAAGTGTCCGACCTATAATGACGAGTGCTGTCAGAGCGTTTATTTATCCGCTATGCAATCCTACCATAGCGTTTTTCGACAGCTAAGAAAACGCATATTTCTTGTAGTTAGATGAACAAGAAGGATGTGAATACGAAAGTTTCACATTCTTATCCTTGATTTGACGTTTCTGTCTATCAACTCTCTTTTCATAAGCATTGGTCCATCCATCATCACACGAATGTAAAAATTTTGTATTCACATACTTCTATGGTGGTTGCATAGGATAAACATGCATATCTTATCTTACAGAGACAATCAAGATATGCATATACATCAGCAATGGAAGGACTCAAGCCTTTTTGAGGCTGTGTGTAAGTCACATCCGCACCAAAGAATATTGTCGGGTGGTCCGTAATCAAGGGAATCCTATTTCACATAGCATAATCAAGAGGAAACCTAAAGAGTCTTTACACTATCCCATTGAAATGGGCTTTAAAGAATAAGAAGAAGTAGCATTTAGAAAAAAATCTTACCCAATATAACATAACATAGAACTCAAATTACAACTTTAATTTACCCTCATCAAAGAATTCGCATTTAGATTGCTGAGAATGCCTATTACGGCACATGACAAGATTACAAGCCATCTTTCGTATGTAGAACGCAAGAACCACATTTGGTGGTTCAATAAAATAAGCATGCAATATTACAAACAACATTTGGAGATTAGGCCCCCCTTTGGTGGTTGAATAGGATAAGCATGAGAGAAAAGGATTGAATGCATAATGTTTGTGAGAAATATATAAATCGAAAGAGAGAGATTTCATGCGTACTGTTTGTGAGGAATGTCGAAAAAGAGAGATTGTGAATTTGTGAACAATTTACCAGAGCAAATAGAGAAATAATAGAGAGAGAGTTTGAGAACCCTTACTTCAGAGTCAAATATTAACTTCTTTATATTTAGTATAAAAATCAAAGAGTTACGGTTTTGCGTATTCCCGCCTCTTGAACTTTTTTTTACCTTGGTAAAGTAATAAGAGTGGGCATAATGTGAAATTGATTGATGGATTTGAATGTTGTTGTGATACGACTGAGTTCTTGTTTAATTGTAGCTGAGTTTTGGTTTATATATGGTTGAGTTACAATTATCATTGATTGATGCATTAGAATTATTTTAGTAAGGCTGAATTATTGTTAATGTATGTTTGAGTCATTTTTACTGTATGTCTGAGTTATGAAATTTAAAATTAACGTTACGGCTGAGTTATATTACTAAATGTTGGGTTTTCCTTTGTTTATGTCTGAGTAAAGTAATCAGTTTCAAATTTTCATCTATGCATTTTTCAGAGGGATTGTTTGACCAAATATAAAGTGTTTCTGTAGTTTTCAAATTATGTATTGGTTTATTCGAGCTCAATAAATATTGAGAAACTGACCAATATGCTTATCTTGTTCTAAGTGAATTTTTGCCTATGAATTATCGTTTATCCATAGTGTATCTTTCACACTGAAAATCTATCTATCTCTCTAAAATATATCTGCAAACTATTTTAAATCATGAATTCTTGATTACAACTGCAGAATCATGTATCTCAAGGAGATCACCGACGCCCGAATTGGAACAGAAGACGAGAGTGATTCTCAAACTCATCGACCAGGAGGTATACTTTATCTGTTTTTTATCCAAATTTATTTTACCAAAAAAAAATTTAGTCTAGTTCTTTTACTTCATATTACAAAAATAATATTGTTTACAAATTTGAATCGGAGAATCCAAGATATATTTAGTTTAAGTGTTCTTACACATATGAAGAAACTAATGGTCCAGTATTGCAAAATGAAAAACCTACCTTATGGTTTTGTTTGTTTTCTATATGATGGCTACCGTATAATACCAAATCAAACTCCTGATTCGGTTTAATTACTCTCCTTATACTTTTTAAAGTATTTATTTTAGCTTATTAATTGAGAAATTAAGGTTTAATTATGTGTTTTTTTATTATACAGTTGATGATGGAGGATGGAGACGAATGCGTGTTCATGGACATGATCAGTGGCGGTTCTTGTGACACCTGAATTTTTTCAATCATTGTTTACGTTGTGCTAAACCTTACATATTTACTTATTGTATTGATGATTATTTTATAAATCTAGACTTATTTTTGTTTACTGTTGGTTATTTAATTTTATATTGCAAAATTTTTGTTCGCAAAATATTGCAGATGTGGAACAAAACCATAATTAGAAAAATTATCCGCAATACTCTGTTCTAAACTGAAAATTGAGATTTGGAAGAGACTAATGAAACCAGTAGCTTCATTAGATACAAACTATGTTCTCTTCCACATCTCTAGTTTGTCGAAGAACATAGTTTTTATCTAATGAAACTAGTGGTTTATATATTTTATATTTCTAGTTTAGAACATAGTATTGCTGAAAATTTTGATAATGAGATTTTGATAATTATGGTTGTTTAAAAAATCATATTAGATCAACTAATTACCATGTGCACATGTAATCACAGTTGCTAAGTACATAAATGCTGAGTTCTGATTTCAATAAGGCTGAGTTAATTTGAACGGCTGATTTACATATTTGAATGGCTTATCTATGTAAAATAATTTGAATATTAATCGAAGATGAACAATTTTCGTATTCCCGCGTCTTCAATTTTTTCTCCTCTGTAATGTAATAAAATATCATTACATGCCTCGTAAATCACATTTTCCGCGGCAGAGAGAGAGAGAAAATCGTCGCATCATAGCTGTCTAATACGACATAAAAGCTGACATAATAACTGCATAATAAACATAGGGTTTGACCTTGGAAACATGTTATCCCATCATAGTTGTGTAGTAAGACATCATTTGCCTCGGTTATTAATATCGATATTATACGGCTAAGTTATGTTTTCATGGCTAATATATGAAACGACTAAGTTATTGTTTATCATTCAGCTGAGTTATTATTGTTTTCTTATGATAAACGATACAACTTAGTTATAAGAGTAGGCATAATGTGAAACTTATTTATGGATTTGGATGTTTTTGTGATACGACTAAGTTATTGATTATCATTCGACTAGGTTATTATAAAGTGTTTATGTAGTTTTCAAAATTATGTTTCTCTTACCAATATATTTTTTTCGTGTTTTATAAGTAAAGTTATCTTACTAAAGGCCTTGTTTTTGTTTGTGTATTACTGAGTCATGTTCCTTACTTTTTGACTGAGTTATGATTTATTTACAACTGAGTTATAATTGTGGTTATAATTTTAAGAGGTTGCATAAAATACTGGAATTACGAATACTAAATGTTCAGAATGAGAATAAAATACAAAATCTAATGATAAAAATAAAAAGAATAAAAAAATTCAGATAACAAACGAACAATTAAACATACACACCACCATCAAAGTACTCCGACCACATAAATCTCGCAAACGTCTTCCATCATTAACTTAAATGTTTTTAAAAACAGCACAACATTAATTTCGGATATAATGGATCTAAAATAATTTATTAAATACAAAAGCGAGTGAAATAATCGATGTAGGAGTATCTGTAGGTCTGAGTCGCTTGTTTCCATACATGAAGCCAACCGTGCCAGGATCAACATTTGTTAATTTACAATATTTATCCATTATTTTCTTCCCACGTGTATGAACACTCATCACAAATTCATAATGATATCCGACTTTGAGAGTAATTTTCTTCGTATAAATTGGTTCAGGAGATCGAGATCTTGTTGACACACAAGAAGACCTTGTAGAGGATCTAGCCATTGTAAAGAGATTTATGTAGAAAATTTCTAAGAATATAAAACATACTAGATTTGGTGTTTTCCAAGCAAGAGCCAATATAAAATGTAGTTCCTCTGTTTCTTTTTAATGGATGTTGTAGATTTAAAATTTTTCTAAAAAAATAAAGATTTTTAAAGTTTTTAAAGAAAGTTTTTTTAAGTTTTTAAAGAAAGATTTTTTAAGTTTTCAAGAAAGAAAAAGCGAATCGTTGCATCAAAGTCAGATATTTTTGTCACAATTGAGAATTCCCGCATAGGGGTTGACTTCAGCAAATTAATATCACATCATAGCCTCATAGTTGCGTTATAAGCATCATGTTCCTTAGTCCTAAAAATGTATCGATATGAGTGCTTAGTCGTATTTTACACGTCTAATATATGTAGCGACTGAGTTATTATTACGATTGGGTTCCTTGTCATTGTTAGGCTGGTTTACAGACACATAAAGGCTGAGCTAAAGGCTACTGTACAAATACAAGAAATGTTGATTTATTCTTACCTCAGTAGTGTAATATGTCCTCATTTCACGCCTCGTAATATCACAACGTAGCTGCGAAATACTCCATTACACGCCTCCATTTTTTATAAAATATATATAGTTTTCTTTTTGACAACCAATTTAAGAGTTTAACAAGATAGAGAGAAAAAAATCAAAAATTTGTATACCAAATTTTTAAAGGGAGATTACAAAAAATACCACCTTCAAAACTAAGCCCTAAACTCTATTTAGTGAACCCAAACCCAAAAATTTACTTTTTATGTTTGTGGTATTTTTGGAATATTTGGAAGTATGGTATTTTTGAAAGTTTTAGGAGTGTGATATTTTTGAAATTTCAACTTCTTTTGATGGTATTTGAAGGAATTCCTCTAAGAAATAACTATTTTTCTAAGAACTCAAAATTTCTATCTGCCGTTAGGTTTTTGGATTTTCTTCACTAGTTCTTCTTCCTTCTTAGCTTCTACTTTTCTTTTCCTTTGTTGAATCATCATGAGAACGACGGTAAAGCGAGAATCGGAAACAACCACGAGAGAATCTGACGAGTCATAACGGTTAAGGTCTGTGAAGAAGGAGAAAGATAAGAAGAATAAGACCGTCGATGGTTCCGCCCGAATTGACGAGCCTCCTACTCATGAAGAAGAACAGGGAATTTCTGATGGAGTATTCTCATATCTCTGTATCTCGTTGTAATCAACCAAATCAGCGGTTCCCACAAAAGCTTTCGTCACTTTCTTATTCCGTATTCTCTATGTTCATTTGCTGATTTAGCCTACTTGGTTTTAAATTTTGCAGAGTCTAAAGATGATTTGAAAACAATTGATTCAGACAAAATTCTCCAAAATTTTAAGCGAATTTGAGAACATGTACCAGAAAGGTAATCACCTGCTTCATCAATGTCACTTTGATCGGTCCATTAGTTTAAATAATAAAGTAAATACAACTCTTTTGTTCAGAGTTTTATGAGTCAAATTAAGTAGGAACTTGGAACACTTAAGTTGATTGTATTAGCAATGAAAAAGCCAATTATGTTTTGCTGAAAAGACATTTGCTTGCAGTTCATAAGCATATGGAACAAATAGTGGTTGCCGAGGCATTTCTTGATATAGCAAACATAATAGTGTCGTTTGTGAAGTCTCAATCTTCTCATGGTGTTTCTCCAGCAGAGTTTGTTTATGCTTTGGTCAACCTTCTTTTGGGATTGATGCTGATGAAACTGCCCAAGCATCTATAATATAGAAGGATCTTGGATTTACTGTCTGCTCTACAGCTTTTGTATCATGTGGTTGTTCCACAATGTGAGTTTTCAGAATAAACATTTTGCCTTGCTTTGCTGCAGCTTTTATGATGTTAGAGTTATAAGCAGAAGTTTTTTTTTGCCTGTTTTGCGATCAGGTTGGGACCTGTGGACACTAAATTGAAGGAAAGGAAAAGAGCAGTCTATAAAAAAGCGTACAAAGCCTGGTGAAGGCGTTCGTTGAGATGAGGTAAAGAATTTTTTGTAGACTTTATTTTGTTTAAGTTTATGAGCAATATTGAATTGAATCCAATTATGCATTATCTTTACTCCCACACTCGTTTGGGACTGCATATCATTGACTTCCAATATTTGCCTATCATTTTCGAGTGTTTTATATGTCAATCTAATCAATGACATTAAGAGTCATATGCATGATGTGCAATGTTTTTTATGTTTTGAGAACTGTTTAGTTGTAAAAAGAACAAAGTTAAAAGTCGAATCTCTAATCTGCTGCTGTTGTTGTGCTGTTAAATATGATGTGAGGCCTTGTCTGAACTTGTCGAGTGTTATTTAGTTCTGACTTTGTAATAATGAGATATGTCAACAACTGATGTCTGAAATGGTTCAAATGGGAGAAGAGCTAATGCCATACTTTATGATGGAGTTTTCTTTGAGGTTAAAATATATGGCTGAGTTCTGTTTCATTATGGCGGGGTTATCGATTCTAATGTTTGTGTTACGACTTACGAGTTAGTTGTAACAATTATTATTATTATGAAACTTCCCATTCCATAAACGCTAAATTATTATTACGATACATGACTACTGGTAGAAGTAAAGAGAGAGATTGTGAATTTGTGAGCAAAGTAAGAGAAAAAAATAAAAATAAATAGAGAGAGACTACTTTAAATTACAAATAAACGTAACACGTCTGAGATGAATGTTTTCGTGCTCAACCGTATTTTAAAGGCTAATATATAATGGTTGAGTTATTATATATCATTCGGCTGGGTTATCAAAAGTTTTTCAGACAGTATTAAATGAACATTATGGCTGAGTTATCTTACTAAAGGACTTGTTTTTCTTTGGGTATTTATGAGTTATGTTGTTTACTTTCAGACTGAGTTATGATTAATTTACGAATGAGTTATATTGTGGTTATAAATTTAAGAGTTTGCATAAAATACTAGAAATATGAATTCGATATAGTCACAAGGAAATTAATTTCAAACAGCAAAAGATAAAATAAAAAAAGATATCCAAATAACAACAGAACAATCAAACATACAGACAACCATCAAACTATTTGAAGACCACATAAATCTCATTACCATCTTCCATCATTAACCGAAAAAAGAAATTTAAAACATCACGATATTAATTCTGGATATAATGGATTTAAAATTTTTTATTAAATACAAAAGCGAGTGACATAAACGAAAGAGGAGTATTTGTAGGTCTGAGTTGCTTGTTGTCGTATAGGAAACGAACCATGTCAGAATCTACATTTCTCAATTTAAAATACTTATCGATTAACTTCTTCATACGTGTATGAACACTCATCACGTATTCATACTGATACCCAACTCTGGGAATAATTTTGTTCGTATAAATTGGTTCACGAGATGGAGATCTTGTTAACACACGAGAAGATAACGTCGAGGAGCTATCCATTGTAAAGAGATTTATGCAGAAAATTTTGAAGAATATATAACGTACTATTTTTTGTGTTTTCAAAGTGATATCCAATATAAAACGTTGTCCCTCCATTTCTTAAAAAAAAAAAAATTAAAGAACGATTTTTTAGTTTTCAATAGAGAGAGGGAGAATATCCGCGTTAATGTCAGAATTTTCCGTATTCCCGCATAGGGGTTAACATCGGTAAAGTAATATCATATCATAGCTGCATAATAAGCATCATTTGCCTCGGTTATAAAAATTTCTCGATATTAGTGCTCAGCGGTATTTTACACGTCTAAGATATGTAGCAACTGAGTTATTGTTTATCATTCGGCTGGGTTATTCTTATTGTCTTGGGTAGCACTATACATTACGACTAAGTTATTTTTCATTGGATGACTGAGTTATAAAGTTTTACGATGAATGCTACGGCTTATTTATCTTACCGAAGGCTTCGTTTTCCTTTGTGTACGTCTCTTACTTAACGACCGAGTTATTTTTCCAATACGACAAATTTATGTTTAATTTACAATGGAGTTTTCTTTGTTGTTATAATTTATGGCTGGTCTGTTTCAATACGCCAAAGTTATTGATGTTAATGTTTGTGTTATGATTTACGAGTAAGTAGTAACACCATTACATAAATGCTAAGTTATTCTTACAATACATGACTACCGCAAGAAGTAAATATGAGGATATATTTAGCTAATACATATGTACATAAATAAATGACAGATGGTAGTTAAATTAAATAGTAGGATAATGAGATTAAGTCTGAACATGACTCAGATACTGATTGTTGAAGTATAACGGATTTTGACTTAAGACTATTAACCTTACATGCACACCTTAGGTCAACTTGTACGTGTTATAAACAATCAAGTTGTTCATACACTTACATGTTGACCACAAGGGACCATATGAGGTTTATAGTCTTAAATCAAAATCCGTTCTACTTCAACAATTAGTATATGAGGTATAATCTTCTCGTTTACTTCAAAAACATATTCAATCTTTACTTTGAAGCTACCTTTCAGAGCGACATTGAATACAATAGTGCATAACAAGCCGTCATTCTGGTGCCATTTTGGTGGTTGCATAGGATAAGCATGCAAAGTTAGATTCAATAGTTGGAGATTTGGTGCCCCTTTGGCGGGATGGAAGCATAAGTCTTGTGCCCATAAGAATTGCGTTCTAATGGATATCTCTTGCATGCACAGTGTTTGTGAGCCAAATCGAAATTGAAAGACAAATATAAAGAGAAAGATTGTGAATTTGTGGGCAAAGTAAGAGAGAAACAGAGAAATAAATAGAGAGAGAGAGAGAGAGAGAGAGAGAGAGAGAGAGAGAGAGAGAGAGAGAGATTATTGGGTTTGAAATCATAACAAGCAGAAAGATATGAGTGAAATGAAGTATCTCTTTGATAGCATGATTTTATCAGTTTTGCTCGATGGGAGACATCAACAAAATAACAACTTCATTCACTTGAAATTAGTCTACGCATACACATTAACACATGAAAACAGCAAACCAAACAAAGAAATGGTCTACCACTTAAACATGATTATCCCCACCACAATTGCAATCCCAACAGTCAAAGTTATGATCATATTGCGGTATACTTCACTTCTTTCCTTGAGTACCAGAACTTCTCTGTTTAGCAATGCACACTCTTCCAAATTTACGGCCTCAAGAGCCCTAACTTTATCTTTCATGTTCTTAATATCCTCTTTTTGTTGATGTATAACCTTTCTTGCTCTAATTAATGCTACATGCTGCCACCCACTTGGTTTCTCAACATCATACCAACAACAGAAGTGACAAGTATCATACCCGATTGTTATTTTTCGTCCTTGACATGTGTAAAACCTCACGCCCGTGTTATCGTCAGTCCAGGCTTGGTGAATCTTCGCTGGCTAGTTACAATTGCACATCACTCCATTCTCGTTATTGAATTCCATTGTCGATGAGCTTGAGCTTTGAGGCATTGTTATTCTTTCGAGGTTTAAAAAGTTTTTTTGTTTAAGTTTATGAGCAATATTGAATTGAATCCAGTTATGCAGTATCTTTACTCCCACACTCGTTTGGGACTGCACATCATTGACTTCCTATATTTTCCTATCCTTGTCGAGTGTTTTATATGTCAGTCTAATCAATGACATTAAGAGTCATATGCATGATGTGCAATGTTTTTTATTTTGTGAGAACTGATTAGTTGTCAGAAGAACAAAGTTAAAAGTCAAATCTCTCATCTCCTGCTGTTGTTGTGCTGTTAAATATGATGTGAGGCCTTGTCTGAAAATGTCGAGTGTTATTTAGTTCTGACTTAGGTGTACTAAATCCTGATTTGAGTACTTGTCACAACCAACAGGTAGATCAGAAACAATCACAAGAGAAAGCTGATACAGACAAGAATATTGCTGTAATGTTTAACATCCTACGAAAAAAGAAGCGTGTAAGGCTTGAGAATTGGTGCTTAATAGAAGATTATTTGCACAGACTGTCGAGATCGTTGTCGATAAGAGTGGTTCTCATTTTTTCCTGTAAGATTCACATTTCCATCCTCTTCTCTCTGATTTTGATATTCATTTAATTTCACTTTAACTTATCTCCTAATTTGTCTTTAGTGCCGAGAAATGCACCCGCTGCAAATTTGTGATGTCGGGGGAAGTCATTTATAAACATTTTGTGTTAAGATTCGATTTCAAAGACTGGAAGGTAATCAAAATTTCTCACTCATTTCTTACATATTTCCTGGAGAGGTCTAGTCTTTGTTATAATGCGATATGACAATAGCTGATGTCTGAAATGGTTTCAATGGGAGAAGAGCTAATGCCACACTTCATGACGAAGTTTTCTTCGAGGTTAAAATATATGGCTGAGTTCTGTTTCAATACGGCGGAGTTATTGATTTTAATGTTTGTGTTACGACTTACGAGTCAGTAGTAACATTTATTATTATTATGAAACTTCCCATTACATAAACGCTAAATTATTATTACAATACATGACTACTGGTAGAAGTAAAGAGAGAGATTGTAAATTTGTGAGCAAGGTAAGAGAGAAAAATAGAAATAAATAGAGAGAGAGAGAGAGACTACTTTAAATTACAAAAAAACGTAACACGCCTGAGACGAATTTTTTCATCCTCAACCGTATTTTAATGGTTAATATATAATGGTTGAGTCATTATATATCATTCGGCTGGGTTATCAAAAGTTTCTCAGACAGTATTAAACGAATGTTACGGCTAAGTTATCTTACTAAAGGCTTTGTTTTTCTTTGGATATTTATGAGTTATGTTGTTTACTTTCTGACTGAGTTATGATTAATTTACGAATGAGTTATTTTGTGGTTATGAATTTAAGAGTTTTCATAAAATACTAGAACTATGAATTCTATATAGCGAGAACCAAATTAAAATACAAATATAAAATGATAAAAAAACAAAATAAGATATCCAAATAACAACCGAACAATCAAACATACAAACTACCATCAAACTATTCGAAAACCACATAAATCTCGTTACCATCTTCCATCATTAACTGAAAAAAGAAATTTAAAACATCACAATATTAATTCTGGATATAATGGATTTAAAATTTTTTATTAAATACAAAACCGAGTGACATAACCAAAAAATGAGTATTCGTAGGTCTAAGTCGCTTGTTGTCGTATAGGAAACAAACCATGTCAGAATCTACATTTCTCAATTTACAATACTTATCGAACTTCTTCATACGTGTATGAACACTCATCACAAATTCATACTGATATCCAACTCTATGAAAAATTTTGTTCATATAAATTGGTTCGCAAGATGGAGATCTTGTTGACACACGAGAAGACGATGTCGAGGAGTTACCATTTTAAAGAGATTTATGCAGAAAATTTTGAAAAATATATAACATACTATTTTTTGTGTTTTCAAAGTGAGAGCCAATATAAAATGTTGTCTCTCCGTTTCTTAAAAAAAAAAAATTAAAGAACGATTATTTTAGTTTTCAATAGAGAGAGAGGGAGAATAGCCGCGTCAATGTCAGAATTTTTTGTATTCCAGCATAGGGGTTAACTTCGGTAAAATAATATCACATCATAGCTGCATAATAAGATCATTTGCCTCGGTTATAAAAATTTCTCGATATTATTGCTCAGCCATATTTTACACGTCTAAGATATATAGCAACTGAGTAATTGTTTATCATTCGGCTAGGTTATTCTTAGTGTTTTTTAGGTAGAACTATACATGATGACTAAGTTATTTTTCATTGGATAACTGAGTTATAAAGTTTTAAGATGAATGCTATGGCTTAGTTATCTTACCGAAGGCTTCGTTTTCCTTTGTGTACGTCTCTTACTTAACGACCGAGTTTTTTTCCTATACGACAAATTTATGTTTACTTTGCAATGGAGTTTTCTTCGTTGTAATAATTTATGGTTGGTCTGTTTCAATACGCTGAAGTTATTTATGTGAATGTTTGTGTTACGGCTTACGAGTGAGTAGTAAAACCATTACATAAACGCTAAGTTATTCTTACAATACATGACTACCACAAGAAGTAAACATGAGGATATTTTTAGCTGATACATATGTACATAAATAAATTACAGATGGTAGTTAAATTAGTATTAGGATAATGAGATTAAGTCTGAACATGAGTCAGATACTGACTGTTGAAGTATAACGGATTTTGACTTAAGACTATTAAGCTTACATGCACACTTCAGGTCAACTTGTACGTGTTATAAACAATCAAGTTGTTCAGACACTTACATGTTGATCACAAGGGACCATATGAGGCTTATAGCCTTAAATCGAAATTCGTTCTACTTCAACAATCATTATATAAGTCAAATCTTCTCGTTTACTTCAAAAAAATATGCGATCTTCACTTTGAAGCTACCATTCGGAGCGACATTGACTAGGATAGTGAATAACAAGCCGTCTTTCTGGTGCCCTTTTCGTGGTTGCATAGGATAAACATGCAAAGTTAGATTCAATAGTTGGAGATTTGGTGCCCCTTTGGCGGGAGGGAAGCATAAGTCTTGTGCCTAGAAGAATTGCGTTCTAATGGATATCTCTTGCATGCGTATTGTTTGTGACCAAATCGAAATCGAAAGACAAAAATTAAGAGAGAGATTGTGAATTTGTGGGCAAAGTAAGAGAGAAACAGAGAAATAAATAGAGAGACAAAGAGAGAGAGAGAGAGAGAGAGAGAGAGAGAGAGAGAGAGAGAGAGAGAGAGAGAGAGAGAGAGAGAGAGAGAGAGAGAGAGAGAGAGAG
>OVBE01009927.1:0-13484 GCA_900406425.1 Iberis pinnata
TCGGTTTGGCTTACCAATCCACCAAACCGATCCAGTATTCTGATCTACGAGAATTGGTTTGGATCGGTTGGGGAAACTGGTCCTCCCAACCGATCCAAGCTTCTGTTTTCTTCAATTGAACATAAACTAGTTCCTCTAGTGGAGAATTATTTGCATGAAGCACGATTGGTTGCATAAAATTAATTGAGTCAGAGGTAAACTCTTTCGACCTTGAATATAGTGTCGTCAATACTGATCGAAAACTGTATTTGCTTAATCTACTTGCAAAAAGTTCAGTTGCAAGTTCTTTGAAATTGAAAAATATCCATGTGTCCACGAAATAGCGGCTTACATTCTATACTCTAACCATGGTAATCGTTCTGTTTTCGAGCTAGAAGATTTGATATCTAAATACTATTGGAAAAAGTTGTGGGCATTGGCATATTAGAGGTCTATTTATGTGTTTCCTGATAGGAGTCAATAGGATGTCCTAGATTACAGAAAAGAAATGAAGATCATGGATCTAAATCGTAAAGAAAAGAGGGGAAGAAAGAAATTGAAAATGGTTCCATCGGTTGGGGAACGTTGGCCAAGGACACAAAATAAAAGGCGTCCAAGACAAAGCATAGAATGATTGTTATATGGAAATCAAAATATTTGAATTTTACTCTGCTTCATTCGTACAACTATGTATAACTATGTTTCGTTTGTGTAATACTAGTATTACATTTTCAAAATGAAGTTCGAATCGAGTTTGGAGTTTTACTCTATTACATTATAATTTGAAACAAAGATAGCACACCTACGAACTCGTAATTAGAAATAAAGTTATCAGACTTAAGAACTCATAAGAAAAATGTTATATTCCAAAAAATGTTATACTCAACAACCCAACACACTACATACACTTTTATTGTCACTTTGTTAAATATGTGACTACCCAATATTGGATTTTGTTGTACAACTTTTATAGACACTTATATCACGAAAAACCATAATAATCATAGTTTTAAATCTTATGGCTCCTTGTACAACTAAGAAAACAAAATATAAGTATATGTAATACTAAAATAATTGAAAATCAATGGAAGGACAACTATTTATAAATTTTGTACAACTACTATATTACAGAGAACTACTTAAAATTTAGGAGGGCTTTGAAACTTTTGCCGTGAAAATTTAGAATTTTTAGTGTGAAACACTTCGAATTTTAGCCAGGCTTTCTAAAACTCAAAAATCATCTCTCTCTTCTCCTCTTTCTATCATCTCTATATCATTACTCTTTTCCTTCTTGTTCGTCTCTCAAATATCATTTTTATCACCTCTCTTTCTCTCTCTCTCGCATCATTTTCTCTAAAACACTCTCTAAATAGGAAATGGATTCATGGGTTTCAAAATAGGAAAGGAGGGAAATGAAGAAGATGAAGGAATACTTCAAAGTGATTGAGTTCATTGCCGATGCTCACTTTGGGATTCCAACTTCATATCTTGTGGACGAGGAATCGTTGAAGAGATTTCTACAAATCCAAAGGATCATGATTTCTTACAAGGATGAAAGTGTTGGATTTGCAAACATTTCAAGGATGACGGTTTCCACTTTTTTCAACCACGGGTTATTGGAATTGATGATGAGGTTCGCCGCTTAAGGCGGGAAATGGATGAAATGCTTGTAGAGGTTGCTGAGGTCAAGAAGCTTATTTCCCGTGTATGAGATGTTGTTTCTCTATGGTTTTCAGATAAATTTTATGTATTAAGATTTATGATGTTTTACATTTTATGCTCTGTTAAATTTTCTCTATTTACATATATCAGTGTTCCCAGTTTCTCCAGTTTCCCTAGTTTTTCGAATTTGGGCGGGAAAAGGTTCTCAGTTTTAGGTGGGCTTTTCTAAAAAATTCAAAATTTTGGCGTAAAAAATTCAAAATATGGCACTCTTAAAACTTAAAAAACAGAAGCTGCAGATAATTTCTTCTCTCCCCTCTCTCTCTCTCCCTCGCATTATTTCTCTATCTCTATCACCTGTCTCACTCTTTCGCATCAAACTCTCTTAAATTCCCAACCGAGCATGAAATGATCTCAACTTGCTGCCCATAAGGACAACGAATCCAACCAGAGGGTTCTAATAATCCAAATGATAAGGATTTCTTACCAGGTCGAAAGTACTGTACTTGCAAGGATTTGAAGGTTATTTTGATTTTCTCTCTTCTTTACTCTTATTCTTTTCTTTAGTTTAGTTCAATATGTAAAACTTAGTGCAACTATGTCAAACCGGTAGAATGATGGTTTCCACTTCTGTCAACCATGGGTTATCAGAATTGAGGATGAAGTTCGCCGCTTAAGGCGGCAGATGGAAGAAATGCTTGCAGAAGTTGTTGAGCTCAAGAAGCTTATTCTCCATGTATGAGATGAATTATGTATGAAATAACATGTTGTTTCCCTATGTTATGTTGTGTTAAGACTTGTTTCCAATTTTCCCAGTATTCCTAGTATTCCCAGTTTTCCAGTTTTAACAGCTTTTCTTATTTTAATAGTTTTCCCTAATTTGCCAGATTTACTAGTTATACTACAAACCAACATCAACACAACTTTTAGCTACAACCAAAAGTGACATAAGTTTAGGTTTTAGTAGAAAACAAAAGCAACATAAAAAGAAAAGCAACATAAGTTTTAGTACACACCAAAAGCAACATAAGTTTAAGTATAAAACAAAATCAACATAAGTTTTACTTAAAACCAAAAGCAATATCAGTTCATTTCTTTGACCTCTTTAGCCTCTTCTTTGGCCATTCCTCTTCCTCCACATTTGCATTTTTAGCAGCTAAATGCTCCTGAACATAAGCTTCTGAGATAGCAAGTCTTGAGTCAAACTCTCCAACCTTTTCCTCAAGCTTCTTCATCCGTTCTCCCATATGTTCCTTAAAGGTGTTAAAGAGTTCTACCAGTTCATTTAACTTCACCGTCATCTCTGCTTCTTCATTAGTGGCTCTTGTCTCTGTTCCACCATTATCATGGGAGGGGCTTCTCGGGCAGCCACATCTTCCTCCAACATATCTTCAAACCTTACAACATCTCCACAATAAAACCTCTTCATACAGCTCTCAACAATCACGTCATCCTTATCAATAATGTCCTCTGGTTCTATAATCCAACCTCGTAGATTTTGTTCCTCTTCGGTAACAATCAAGATGTTCTCAATATCTTACAAATAAACCACTGATGCATATAAAATATATATAAGCATATTAAAGCAGCCGTAAACTTATTTTCTATAGCAGAAAAATAATCTTAGTATTACCAAGTTCTTTATTCATTTTGGATAGTTGAAATCCCTTCATTTTACTTCTCTTGAACTTTTATTGGCACATCATTGGACATGTTGGGTCTACGTCTTCAACCGACTCTCCGAAGCTGGCCCCCAATTTCTTAATGGCCTCAAATGCTAAGAGCTACACATGTAACCAAAATATGAGAAGTGTCAGTATCACACTATCCATAAACATTATAAGAGATGAAGTAACTCACATATATATTACTTATAAGACTTACTTCCATTGGAATACATAAACTTGGAATTGACCATATCACATATTATTTCACATTCCCTCCAAAATGAGTCATAGTGTGAGAAATTTATTTCAACATGAAATCAATGGAGAATCTACCCCAAGGGAATGTGCTACATAAGTTGAGATCATCGACTACTCTAAGCAAGAATTCGTCCACAAAAGAGGCATCCTTACCGGTCTTTCTCTGCCCGAAAATAATACTTGATAGAAAATATAAGACCAACAACGTCAACCTATTACTAGAAGGTTTCATTCCCTCCCAGACCTTTGCTTTCACGTCTTGATATCTTACTACACCGGTGCCAAAATATTTCTTCACAAAGTTCATACCTTCGGCTTTTTTGTACTTCAGTGGATAGTTTCGACAGTTCAATCAAGATATCAAAGCATGTTCCCTATTACCATAGCAGATGAGGCAACCATTGACGACAAACCATACCTCTTTTTCCTTTTGTATGCATGAGGTTCTGAGAAGGAGCATCTACATGCCCATAACCTTGTGGTTTCCATCCTTTGGCATGTGGAATAATTGTTGGAACTACCAATTATTCTCAAAGTAACTCTTCTCTAGCCTATTCATCAGAGGTTCTAATTCTAGTCTTTTCAATACATCAACAATATAACACCTCGTCGACCTTCTTCGTGTACTCAGTTGGTGGAAAGTACATGCCCAATGGTTTTATTGCACCATCATCGGAATCTTGCAAAGAACTATCAGACAGTGGTAGTAAGTTCTACTTATATATACCAGTAGTATAAAGATAACAAAATCTCTAATTTAAGCTACTTCAAACCGAGACCATCAAACAAATCAAAACAACCTCTATAATTCAAACATTACCATTTCTTCCTATTACCTGAAACCATCAAAAGACATCACTAATTACCCGTCCAGTTACTAAATCAGAACAAACATTAACATTTCTTCCTATAAAAAAATTAGTTATCCTTAATTCTACCAAATTTTTTTTGTCAAACTATGAGACATAGGTAGAAATATTAACACATATAGCGCTTAAGGTTCTCTCACTTTCTTCATCTGTATCTCCTTCTTCATTGGTCTGCACACCTTCTCTAGGATCTTCCTTTTGTTGTTGTTCTTCTTCTTCTTCGTCATCTTCAACTGAGTTCGTCTCTAGTTCCCTCTCTGTTGAATTCTCATTCTCATCATTCTCTTCTATTCCATCTTCATTTTCTTCTAATTCATCTTCAATCGGGTTTGCCTCGGTTGTGTCTTCATTTTCTTGTTCGTCATCTTCAACCGGCTCGTTCGCTTCTACTTCATTTTCATTTGATTTTGTGTTTTCAACCTCTGGAACTTCTTTTACAGGAGAAGCTTTATCTTTCACACATTTCATTTTATTCTTCTTAGTCCATTTTGTCTTTTCCATTTTCACTTTCTACATAAGAAACACAAACCTGTTTACGACAATATATCACCAAAACGAGAGAGACTTAATGGAGAGAAATCATCTCCGAGAAACACAACCGATTCAAATTTTGTGACTTTATTAGTTTAACTTGAAACTATAAATCGGAAGAGTGAATGTTCTTACCTCTCGATGATGTCGTTTTTTCTCATAGTTCTCCTAGTTTCGTGAGTTCTCCTTGTTTCAAAACAGAGATAGAGATGAAAAACAAACTGGAACTAAGATGATTCTTAAATAAAAAATGGTAAAATTGAAACTTACCGATGCTAAGAGAAATCGTGTTTCAAGTTTTTGCGTTTGGTTTTGCGGTTTTCAATTTAACCCAGTAAGATCCGATGAATCTTTTAATTGGGTGGGTATGTCATGTTTTTCTATAAATACTGATAATACATCTGGTTTGTTAGTAATTTATTATTATTTCTATTTAAAAATAAATATAAAATCGAATATTGTTATAACATGGATATATTCGATTTTCAAGTCTGATGGAAGGACTATAGAGACGATTTCTCAAAATCAGTTACCCAATACATATTTAATTGACAAGGTAGAAGATTCGAGAACCTAGCACGATGAATACCGCCACTCCCGGAATTGATTACAAACAAATCAAAATCATAGTTGGTCGTAGTGGCTTCTCCATCAGCAAACATCTTCCTCGCCATGATCACACAATTAAAACTGAAAACCAACAAAAATACCCAAATCATAGCTGTCTAATGTCTATGAGTTAGTGAATTAGATTCGATTCATACGTAATGAACAGAGAAAACACATATCATATTTTGATACAACGAACCCATATTGTCCCGAGATACTTCCAATTCTCAGCGAGAATACCACTGTCCAGTGTGATCTCGGATATAAAGAAGCTTAAGGTAAAAGGGAGAGCTAGCCTGAGAAGAGAGAGAAAGAGGTTCCTCTTATGAGGACAAGCAGATGATAGAAAGCTAGTGATTGTGAAGAGAATTACCTAGTGATTTTGAAGGAAAAAAATTATGGGTTATGGCTTTTGATGAAGAAAACCCACTAATGGTATTAGAAAGATTCTTTGTTAGAAATAAGGATATAGGATAATGAAAAATTATGATAAAATAAAGAAAAATAATATTTTTGGGAAACTTTTACTAAATGAAATGAAAATAAGAGGGAAAACCAAACCGCATATTAAAATAGTAAAATGGCATTGTTTTTGGGTTATTATTTTTAAAAAAATCTGGCGAAATTTACAATAACAGTTCAGTAATTCGCACTATCGTGGAGTGCTATTAATATATAGTTTTTTGTACTCGAAGACAACACACTCTTTACCAATTTAACTTTTTCAACACGGCAACCATACCTCAGTGTTCAACTTTAGTAGAATAACAAGATACATCTTTTTTCTCTTATTTCCAAGATACATGAAATCACTAAGTTGAACAAACCATCCATTCAATATTTTTCTCTTAAGAAGACATCAAACTCAATTTGAACAAAACCTAGCTGTCAAATGAAAATTGATATCAGAAGTCAAAAGTATTTCTAATTTTGGATACGCTTTCAAGAAACGAATTCCCTCAAAGAAGCCATCCAATGATCTTTTTTGGCATTTTTATAAACAAAGACAAGATATGTATCGAATAAGCAAGATCCGGTCTAATGGTTGAAAAACATATCAAATATCCGAAAAGTCTCTTATACTTTTCTGGTTGAAAAGCTCTTCTTCTTGTACTAACAAATCACCTGCCTCCATCAGAAATTCAACTACCGTACCGCCCGAGAAAATACTTAAGATTTTCCAAATCTTTCATATGAAAATAACTACTCAAATATGTCTGAAACTTTTGAATTTTCACAAAAGAGTTCCCTGAAACCACGAGAACATACAATTGCAGTGAAGCATTAACTAATGAGAATAGATAAGCCACCAATATACACATGATCATCCTTACATATGCATGTAGATACGCACAAGTCTTATTTATTATTTTTATCGAAATTTAATAAGCTTGATTAATTATTGAATTAATAAACTAATAAAATGTATTCTTTTATAACTAAAGCGAGTGGAATTACATCTTAATAAGATATAAATTATCATTTAATGTAGATAATTATATGTATTTTTGAACAAGAAAAGATTATATCACCCTATAGATATTCTCAATTATTTTTATTTTATTTTTTAAAAGATCCTACCTATTTTATCTTGAATTTTGTTCTCATATAATCGATAAGAATTAATATAAAACAACACATTTCATCACACATACAACAATTTATTTTTCTATTTATAATTATTTATCATCATTTCATTTGTTTCACTTTTTAATTACATCTTTTTGTGAGTAAATTTTTATCCAATGGACCTTTCCACATTCGTCTACTGATCTATTTTTAGAGTTCCATAAAAATTATAGTAAATTTATTTTAATCTCAGTTTCTGTAACCACAACAGCAACCACCAACAACATAAAAATTATCTTTTATATTTTTTGTTATAACTATATATAATATATCTTCTCATCTATATATTAGAAGTATCATGATATACTTTTTGTTATCTTTATATATATATTTTTTTTGACCTAAATCTTCTTAATTTGAATTTTCTTAGATAAATGAGAGATCGACATATTGATTTGTTTTGTCATTTTAATATATAAAAATTTGTAAATGGCAACACATTATTCAAATATTAGAAAGAATTTTTTGATAATATTTTTTTGTTGAAATATCTATTAATAATTAGTATAAATTTTATAGTTAGTATGTTTTTTTGAAGAAAATTAAATAAATTATAAAAGCATTACATTTGATATAAATTAAATTTTTCGAACGAAGAAGATGAGAAGACAAATTGAAATTAACCTTTCATGTATAATATGATAGTATTAATAATAATAAATTTGTTTCTCTTTGCTTGAATATTTTCTCAGCCTTTACAATTGAATATCTTAGGGACAACCGTACAAGATGCAGGCTTAGGTTTTTTTTTTCTTCTTCTTCTTCTTTCTTTTTTTTCTAAGATGCGGTTATATTTTTGTTTATGGGTGCAAAAGATAGGTAGTTCACTTAAATGTGGCCAATGTGGGCGCAAAAATTGACTCGGGTCAATCTGCTGGGCTCGGGTCGATTCGTGGTGCAAAGATAAGGAGAATGGGCTGGAGTGGCACACTCTAAGTCAAACAGCATCCGGAGAGTAGTCTCAGTGTTCTGGAAAATGGGTGCATGGAGAGAGTTTGGTGCGCAGGGAGTTGCCTCGGTGCTCCGGTGACCTTTCACCGCGTGGAGAAAACTCGGCGCACGGTGGAAGCTCAGTGTGCGGGAAACCCGGTGCTCCGAGGGACTTAATGATGATCATGATGAGGTAATGGCCTCGAAGCTCCGTAGACTCCTTAGCGGGAGAGAGCTCAGCGCACGAAGAAAGCTCAGTGCGCGGGGAGTCCAGCGAGTAGAGAGTCAAAACCCGGAGAGCCGTGATCATGGTCGGAGAGTCGTGACAGTATACCCAAATATGGGTCACAACAAGCCACTCGAGGCCCGTAAACATGAGAAGTAAATTATGGGCTAGAGAAGCCCATCACGAGCAGAGTTTCGCGTGGACCGTCTCACCTCGCTAGGAAGCCCAAGACGCGGAGTCTCCAAAAGAGCGATGAGAGCGGACTTAGCTGACAGTTACAAGAGGTTCAAAAGATATAACGACGTAATAAGAGCACGAAAGAGGCATTAAGGGCAGGAGATACAGGAGGAGATTCCTATAAATGGTCTCTATGGGGGTGCGGATAGCGGACTGAAATTCTTCTGCAAAACTTAACATATTCTTAGAGAGAAACTTGTAATACTTGAGAAAATATTGTAATACTTCAAAGATTCAATAAAGCAAACATATTTATTTTCATATTTTCTTATCAATTTGGGTGTGAGGGAAATTCTGCTCTCACATTTTGGCGCCGCTGCCGGAGACTACGAAGAAATTTCTGAAGAAGTCACTCCTACCTAGCAAGAAGAGATGGATCCACAAGTGAAAAACCCAGCTATTGATGCTCTAGCAGAGGTGAAGGCTCTCTCGCGATCCTGATGAGCTATGTCAAAAGACAAAAAGAATTAAGTGATGCACTCGCTACTCGAGTCAACAGTCACGAGGAGAACGTGACAACCCAGTTGGCGACCCTCGCGAGTGCTCAGACCAAGATGGAGGAGCGGTTGGGAGCGTATAGGAATCTTCCCCCACTAGTGATGACGACAGACCTCCCTGGTGGGGATCCCGTCGGAGCAGCAGGGTCCGCAAGCTGAACCCAACCGTGACCTTGGGGTTTTGTCTTTGGTGGGGAAAATTTTGATCCCCCGAAGAATTCCCGTGCAGGAGACGGTTCCGTTCCTCGTCGTAGAAACAATGTGTTGAACACTTAGAGTTCAGCTTGGGGTACAACGGACAACACCGGTGAGCTCCCTCCTGGCTCAGGTGCGGGAGACTACAAAAACTTGCATCGGTCAATCGACAAGATATACGCTGAGTTGCTTGCCATGACGTCGAAGGTCCATCGTGCGTCGAGCACTGCGCTGGAGATCGATCATGTGATCGTGGAGACAGAGAGAACTCCATTCACTCCGCGCATCGCATAAGCGAAAATAAAAGAGACCGGGAAGCTCAAACTTTCCCTCTATGAACGAAAATCTGATACAAAGGCACACATGAGTGCCTTTTGGATCGCAGTGACTCGTGCTCACTCTAGTGAAGAAGAGAAGGATACGGGGTACTGCAGGTTGTTTGTGGAGAACTTTACAGGGTCCACCTTGGAGTGGTTCTTGCAACTCGAGCCTGGGTCCATTGATAGTTTCCCCCAACTATCTGCAGCGTTTGTGAAGCACTACTCCATCTTCATAGAGACAGGAGCTTCGGACGCTAACATCTGGACGGTGACGCAAGGTCCTACGGAGCCTCTGCGGAAGTTCATTAAACATTTCAAAGCCGTAAAGACAAAAGTTGTTGGCATCAGTGAGTCCATCTCGCTAGCCGTACTGAAACATGGAATTTGGCATGAGTACCATTTCCGCTTTGACTTGACTATCCACAAATCGGGTACCATTGAGGACGCTCTTTATCGCTCTACAAACTGGATTGCCACAGAGGAGGAGAAGATGTCTCTCTCAAATAAGTTCAAGAACTCCAACAAAAGGTCCTGAAGCGGGATTCAACTAGAGGAAGTTCAAAAAGAAGGATAAGAGGGAGACCCGAAGTGGGGGATCACACTCCTAAAATGTGGAGAAAGGAAAAAAGAGACCTCCTAGCAATGAAGGATTAAGGATGATGGGGTGTAATTTAGACGCCTATTGAAAACTCCACAAATGCAATGGACATGCCACACATGAGTGCTTTAAACTTAAGATTTTTATAAGCAAGAAACTTGCGCAAGACGGTTTAATAGGAGCGAACATTGACTTGGAGTAAGTTAGGCGCAAGATGGAAGAAGTTGAGGACCATGACCAGGAGCCTGCACTGAAAAAAACCTGGAGTCCGGAGAGACCAGAGACCTCTAAATCTTCCTAGAAGAAGTGGAACGATTTCATCCTTGGGGGGGGGGGGATCGGGACATTGCCAAGATTTTGTGCGGTAAATCAAATCCCACATAAGGAGAGATGAGTTCAGGAAGGCTAGGTTCACTCTGGTCTCGAGTTGCAAAATCACCTTCTATGAGAGTGATGCCTCAAAGCTCGACCTCCCCCATGATGATGTTTTGGTGGTCCAGGTTGATATCAGAGCCAATTTTAAGGTTTCACGAGTCCTAATTGATACCGGAAGCACCATAGACGTACTATTCCTTGAAACCCTAATGCGCATGGGGATCGAAAGAGCAGAGGTGAAAGGTCCCCCAACTCCTCAAACAGGATTTAGTGGGACAACTTAGATGTCTTTAGAGATGGTGTGACTCCCTATATCCACAAGCAGAGTGTTAAAGATGATAGATTTCACTGTGGTCAACCGTCCCGCATATACAATGTAATCCTGGGCACGCCCTGACTGCATGAGATGAAGGTTGTACCATCCACTTATCACCAATGTGTGAAGTTCCCAACTAGCACCGGGGTAGGGGCTCTACACGGAAGTCAAAAGAATTCTCGCATGTGCTACATGGTGGGACTTAAGAATAGAGTCCAATAGCAACTACAGAGCTCTGCCGGGGGACCACAGGACAGCGAATCCTCTGGCAACATGCAGAACAACTAGGTTATTCCTGACCTTTTGCAGCGGTTCAGCTCGGAAAAGGATGATCCCGGCGAGGACATGAGCAATGCTGGAGAGCGTCACCAAAGTTGCATGGTTCTGGTATCAGTTGATGATGTCGTGTCGTAATCGATGCACAACTAAAGGGATAGCTAAAGTGGAAGTTAGTGCGATTCCTATGCAGCAACATGAGCACCTTCTCTTGGGCAACAAGCGATATGCCACAAATTGGTCTTGGTGTGATTTCCCACGAGTTGAATGTTGATATAACATACAAACCCGTCAAACAGAAGATGCATAAGCTCAGCCTTGAAAAATCTCAGGCCATAAATGACGAAGTGGAGAAGCTCTTGGCGAATGGTTCTGTTCGAGAGGTTCATTATCCCGAGTGGTTGGCAAATCCGGTAGTTGTCAAAAAGAAGAATGGGAAGTGGCGAATTTGTGTTGACTTCACCGACTTGAATAAAGCTTGTCCTAAGGATAGCTTTCCGCTCCAACATATTGATAGACTCGTAGAAGCCACGGCGGGAAACCAGCTCCTCTCCCTCATGGACGCCTAGTCTAGTTATAATCAAATTAGGATGCATCCAGACAACCAAGAGAGACATCTTTTATAACTGACAGAGTAATTTATTGTTATAAAGTCATGCCGTTTGGGTTGAAAAACGCCGGTGCAACCTACCAGAGGCTGGTGAACAACATATTTTCCGCTCAGCTCGGGAAAACAATAGAGGTATATGTGGATTACATGCTTGTAAAGGCCAATGAGAATGTTAATCATCTATCAAAGTGCTTCGAGTTGTTAAATCAATATGGGATGAAGTTGAATCCTGAGAAGTGTACCTTTGCAGTCACCTCGGGAAAATTCCTGGGGGTACTTAGTTACTGAAAAAGGGATCAAAGCCAACCTAAATCAGATAACATTGATACTCTCGATGCCATCACCGAAGTCATTGAAGGAAGTGCAACGCTTGACTAGGCGCATCGCCGCCCTGAACAGGTTCATCTCCTGATCAACTGATAAATGTCTTCCTTTCTTCTAACTTTCAAAGGGAAATAAAAATTTTATATGGGATGACCAATGTGAGGACGCCTTCAAGCAGCTGAAAGAGTATCTTGCGCACCCTCATGTGCTAGCTATGCCTATACTTGGAAAACCCTTATTTTTGTACGTAGGAGTCACCGCAGCCGCATGAGCGGAGTACTAATATAAGAAGAGGGAATGGAGCAGAGACCGGTGTTCTACATAAGCAAGAGTCTGGTCTCTGCGGAGACAAGATAAACCCTTTCAGAAAATCCTTCCCTCGCAGTGGTCGTCTCAGCTTGTAAACTCAGTTTGTACTTTCAATTACATTCAATTATTGTCAAGACGACTCAACCCTTGCGTACAATATTGCTCGGAACGAATCAGTCAGCGAGGATGGTTAAATGGGCAATTGAACTAAGTGACTATGATATAGAGTACATAAATCGTGTAAGTACAAAGGCACAAGTCGGATTTCCTTATTGAGATTCTAGTAGGATTTCAAGATGGATCTTCACTGGGGCAAGCTTGGGAGCTCTATGTAGACGATTCCTTCACAAGAGCCGGGTCCGAAGTGGGGGTTCGGTTGGAGTCCCAGACTAGGGAGGTGATAGAACAGTCTTACAGACTAGCATTTAGCGCTCAGAACAGCGAGTCATAGTATACAGTTCTCATCGCGGGGTTGAGGTTAGCACTAGGGATCAGAGTCAGAGAACTCCGATCATGGAGTTGCTTTTAGCTCGTGACTAGTAAAGCAAATGGGGATTATAAAGCTAAGGATGCCATGATGGAAACGTATATAACATTGGTTTAAAGCATCATATCACAATTTCATAGCTCTGAGTTAACAAAAATCTCGCAAGGAGAAAACAGCTCGGATAACGCACTGGCCACGCTAGCGTCCACCAGAGAACGATAATCGTGGAGATGATCGAAGAGCCAAATATATCAAGTCATAATTGTATTATGGCTATCCAGACACGATCGACGAGAAGACAAGTGCTAGAAAAGAGTAAGGAAAAGACGATAGTCCTGAAGCTCGACTCGGGGTGGAGAAACCTGAAGCTTTGTTCACGGTGGACAATCCTTATGCTCTGCTTGGGGTGGAGAACCCTAAATGTCTTCTCAGGGTGGAGAACCCTGAGGCTCAGCTCGAGGGGGAGAACCCTGAAGCTCTGTTCGGGGTGGAGAATCCTAAAGCTTTGCTCGGGGTGGAGAACCCTGGAGTTCTGTTTGGGGTGGAGAACCCTAAATCTCTGCTCGGGGGGGGGGGGGGG
>OVBE01009928.1:0-15530 GCA_900406425.1 Iberis pinnata
TTGTCTAGACTCAGAGAGTCCACTTGATCTTTGAGTTGTTCGAACTTTTGTAGCATTTTCGCATGGCTTTCTTGAATCTTTTGACCCAACAATCGATTTCGGTCCTCCATTGCATCAGCTGATAGCTCCATGGTACCTGAAGTACCAAGAAACTAACCCAGTAATTTGTTCAAAGAGAACAAACACGCAACATAANAAAGAGAACAAACACGCAACATAAGCACTATAAGGAAACAAATTTTCGAAAATTCTAGGTGATCTAGATGCAATCTAAGAAATAAAATTAGATTAATAACCTAAGACAATTTCAAGATTCTAAATCTTTAAACTATTCTAGGTGATTTTAAAACAACTAAACAACCTAATGCAAATTTTAAATCCTAAATTTTTAACCTAAACTAGATGAGACAAGCAATCTAACAACCTAAACTTTTGCAAATTAAATTTCTAATTTATAGAACCTAGGGTTCGAATAAAAACCANTAAACAAAGAAGAGATTAGGGCTTAGAAATTGCTCAGCCTTTGGCACAGAGTTGGCTCTGATACCACTTGATGCGATCTTTAGGCGAGACTTAAGGCACAAGTCTTTAGGCGAAGGTTTGTGGTAGTGTTTTAGGTGATTTCGAACAAGAAGTGATATGAAAGAAAAAGATGGAAGATTGATTAATCTTATGGAATAGATTAATCAACTAAGACGTTATTCTGGATCTCTTACAGATGTAGAACAACCGGGATTCTAAATCCGGTGAGCAAAAAGAATAGGATTGTTTTCTCAACAATAAACTTAGGGTTTTACTAAAATCTTTGCTAAAGAATTACATAGAGTTCGATGGGTATTTATAGGCACAAGAGCCTTAGAGTTTTCTTAAATAGAATGGAAATCAAAAGAAATAAAAATAGGCCCAATAAGGAATGAGAATGGAAATCAATTCCCATTCCTTCTAGAAGAAATATTAGGCCCATTAAGCAAATTGAAGATGGAAAACACCTTCTTTATTTCGCCAAGTGTCTATTCCAAGATAGTAACTTATTCAAAATTCATCACAGCTAGCTTAACGAAGTGGATAAAAGTGCCTCGTTAAAACCTTAGTGATTGACCAAAAACCCAAGGTGGGAAAAAGGCGATCATCTCGACTAAGGACAAAAGAATACAGTCAGTTATCCACTAGCTTACTGTTTAGAGATTTGGTTCTTCTGGAACTTCAAGCTTGAACACTTGGTAAATGTTGCAAACTTGATCTTCTTCTGAAATCTGCATCACATGAGCTTGGTTCGCCAATTCTCTTGCTTTAGATNTTAGATCTTGTGAGTACTCCTTCAGGTTCAAGCTGCTCTGGTTCATGCTCTGGTTCAAGCTCTAGTTCATCCATGCTTACATCACTTAAAGTATGATCCGAAGAGTAACTTGGCCATAACTTGTCTTGGCTACACAACTAGGTTCCCATCAATCTGAAGAGCAACTTGGTTGATGTTTCATTGAACCTTATAACTTTTAGAGAGATTCCCAAACCAATTTGGATTCATCACACTATGTATGGTTCTCTTTGGTTTGGGTTTGCCTTTTATTTTGGATTCAACTTGACATTAACACTTATAAATGTGAAATATTCATGGATTCAATATGCTTCTAGAACAAGGATTTTGGATTCAACATGTTCCTTTTGCTTATTTAAACAAAAGATACAAGGATCACTATCCTTTGAACAGAATGGATTCAATATGCTTCTAGAACTTATGAAAGTAAAGAAGACATAGATCTCATTCACCAGCTTAAAGGGTATTGTCCCTTAAGGAGTTAAGATTCACCATGTTCTTAAACTCATAAGAGTAAAGAAATCATGGTTCTTCTCCCTTAAACTTTTGGATTCATCATGACACTTATTTTTTACTTATAACAAAGTAACCATGTTTCCCTTTAACCAAGACAGATTCAACATGATTCTTAAGCTCATGGAAGCAAAGAGATCATGGTTCTTTCTTGTTCTTTAAGGAAGGGTTTTTGTTCTTAGAGATTTGGATTCATCATGAGCTTATACCCATTTGGAGCAAAGCAACCATGTTTCTCATCTCTTCTTGGATTCATCATGAAACTTTAGACTCATAGGAGACAAGTATTCATGGATCTCTTTTCTAAAGAGATGTAAGTAAGATGATTCATCACCCTTTCACTTCCACCCATAAGGGCGAAGTCCTACTTGTAAACAAGCTTTAAAGAATTTGGTTCCTCTTTCTTACATCTCAAAACCGAATAAAACCTTCTAAAAACAGAAGATTTTGCTTCAAAACAGGTTTTAAACACCTTTTGACCGATTAAAAAGATCAAAAACAGAAGCTTTAAGCTTCAAACTCATGAAAATTGGTTAAAACAAAACCAGAAGCTGTTTTGCTTCAAAACAGATTTTGAAGCCTTAAAATGGCTTAAACAAGGATCTAAGCTTCAAATCCTTTCTCTAGCCTTTTAATATAGAATCAATGCTTCAAGAACGTTGAAAGACTTAGAGGAAAGAAGCTTATAAACCCAGACTTAAAACCAGAAGCTTTTTAGCTTCAAAAACATATTTTAACAGAACTAGAGTTCTAAAACCTATTCAAACAAGAATGAAGCTTCAAGTTCTTTTCAAGCCTTCAAAAACAGAAGCAAATGCTTTAAAACAGAATGGATATGAACAAGAAGCTTTAACAAAACGTTTTTAACCGATTAAACTCTGAAAAACAGATTCAAAAGCTCAAAGAAACCATTTTTGAGCGATTAAACTTTGAAAAACCGTTTAAAACAGAAAACTAAACCAAATGAACCATAAAATGCGGAAGCTTGAGAGGTTCAAGAGCTAATTCTCTTATACAATGTTGATTTTTGAGAGTTTATCTCATGTTGAATGGAGGAGAATGGTGGAGAATAGCTTTGGACATATTTGAGAGTCAGAGTATTTGAGAGTATGTGTGAGA
The DNA here is from genome assembly GCA_900406425.1 of Iberis pinnata. Lineage (NCBI taxonomy): Eukaryota > Viridiplantae > Streptophyta > Magnoliopsida > Brassicales > Brassicaceae > Iberis > Iberis pinnata. The sequence goes on from OVBE01009928.1 coordinate 2,948, forward strand.
ATGTTGAGAGTATATTGAAGAGGGATTATTTCTTCCAAAATTAAAGTTTACAAAGGTAGCATTAGGCTCATATTTATATAGTTTACAAGACATGGAAGCCCTAAAATCCTTAAACATTTTCGCCACAAATATGTTTGAAAGTTGAGGGTCTAAGTTGCAATTGTTTGAAGGACTAAGTTGCAATTGTTTGAATCTTCTTGCTTTTGCTTTTGGGACCACATGGAGAATCTTATCCAAAATGAATCTAGCCCATGCTATGGCTTTTTTCATTTTGGAGGCTCCTTTGCCTTTTAAACATGTGCAGAATTAGTCTTCCCCATTCCTGAACTTCCCAAAGTTTCTTGAAGGTGGGAGTACTGATTTTGCACATAGTCATTCTTTTGCCCAACAGTTTGCACAAGAGATCATTAAGTGTATTCTGGATTGTACTAATTTTGCACATCAAAATACACAAGATTTGCACATCCCACAATCTTGTCTTGGCTTCATATCTTGACTCTCTGAACTTTTTGTACTGATTTTGCACATCTTCATAACTTGTCCTGATTTTGCACATCTTCTGAAAAGTTGCTCAGGGTCTTTGGATTTGATGAGATCTTCATTTTCTTCAAATGAGATCTTCATTTTATCACTCCCCTCAAGCTTAACTCAATAGAAATTGGTTAAGCATGGAATCAAGAAAATCTATCTCATTAAAAACCTTAGTGAAGAAAACCTCATGGGATAAAACTTTACTAAGGGAAAAAGAGTATAGACCCTCAAGATTAGGGGTTCTTCATTTCAGTAGAGACTACGTTTAGAGTTTTGACTCTTATTTTACTTGGCCGAAGAGCAACTTGGCCAAAGGATTTGAATTTTCCGAGACTCAATCTAAGGCCAAAGAGTAACTTGGCCAAAGTCGGTCTTGGTCTCACAACTTAAGGACAATGCTTAATGCATTGTATTCAACAACTTTTAGGCCATGTTTTACAATGGTCTAGACAACTTAGTCGAGACAAGTAAGGTCCAAAGAGTAAGTTGGCCTTTTGCTTGACTCGATCTCACTTTTAGCCGAAGAGTAACTTGGCATAAAGTTTTTATTTTGGTTGAGAGTAAGACCTAAGAACAACTTGGTCAGAACCCATCCTCATTATACAATCTGTTCAATATGACTAGATCAAGGATTCTTTAGCCAAGACTCTAGATCACATTGTTAAGGCCAACCGAAGAGCAACTTGGTTGGATCACTTTTCCAACACCCGAACCTAAGACTAAGGCCGAAGAGTATCTTGGCCTTGTCTTAACTTGGCTTAACAACAAGCCTACACCAGCCGAAGAGCAACTTGGCTAGTGCTTGACCAAATAAGGCTTAACAACTCTTAAGTCAATAATTGATTAAGGCCGAGACCTAAGCATGGTACAAAGAGTAACTTGTCCTAGCTTGTCTCGGCTTCAATCTAAAATATGCTTAAAATAGAGGCTAATCCTCTTAAGAATTTGGATTTAAAACCGAATAAAACCTAAGGATTTTGGAGTCAACAAGCTACTCCAAAGTATCTTGGTTCACTATCCCTTTAAGGCTCGCAATTTCCAAGCTTGCTTGAATGTTCTTGGTCATTGCCTTTTTGTTTGAAACTTGAGAATGTTCCCAAAATCAATTTGGATTCATCATCCTCTCAATGATTCTCCCTTGATGTTGGGTTCATTCTTCTTATTGGATTCAACATGTCACTAACACTCATGAAAGTGAAGTGTTTATTGATCTCTCTTAAAGAGGAATTCAGATTCAACATATTCTTTGAAACATTTTCGATTTCCAAAGGATATGGTTCACTTGCCTTGGAACAGATGGATTCAACATGCTTCTTAAAATTATAAAAGTGAAGAAGGCATGGTTCTCAAAACCGCATAAAACAAGGGGTTCTATCCCTTAAGAAGTTCGGATTCAACATTTTCTTAAGCTCATAAGAGTAAAGAGAAATGGTTCTCTTTCTTTACGGATTCAACATGAACTCTTATGCTTTATTTCTAACAAAGAGATCAAGGATCACCTAATCCAAGACAGAATCGTGAGACCCTTAAGCTTATGAAAGCCAAGAAGTCATGATTCTTTCTTGGATTTTAAAGGATGGTTTTTGTCCCTCTAGAGGTGATGAAAGATGGATTCAACGAGTCCTTTTACTTTTACCCATAAGAGCAAAGTTTCTATCGGACTTGGTTCTCCTTCCATTCACCTTAAACCGAATAAAAATTTTAAAGATTCAAAACGAGTCTTAAATCCTTTTAAACCGATTAAAAATAAATAAAGATTGAAGCTTTGAGCTTCATCTTCATAAAATAAACGATTTTTAAAATGACAGAAACTTGTTTCATTATTTGAAGACTTCGTAAAAACCGATTGAAAACAAGAAACTAAACTAAAGAATGCAGAAGCTTGAGAGGTTGAGGAGCATTATGCTCTGATACTATGAAAGTTTTTGAGAGATTAACTCGTGAGTTTAGTAAAGAGAAGAAGAGATTTGTGTATAGTAACCGGGAGAATAAGAGATTGAGAGAGTTTGAGTATGAGAGTATGAGAGACTAAGAGATTGAGAGTTTGAGAGTATGGAGAAGAGGGATTATTTCTCCCATCTAAAACTTTTAAAAAGGAGGATACAAGGTTTATATAGAGGATCCCTTAAACATTTAAGGATCGCCCTAAAATGGTAAAAGAAAGATTTACAAAGGGTTAAAGGTAAAAATAGCTTGTAAAAGCATAAAGCAGTCTGCCAAACCGCGTGTACGGTCCGTACCCGAGGGACCACGCGTGTATCTAGATGGAAATGTGGCCTCTCGGCCAAATGATATCCAATGGCTATATTATTTTTTCCAAAATGTTCTTGAGACAAAAAGACCACCGGTTTGGGTCGAGGCTTCTCCTTTTCCAAGTTCTGCGCATAGTTTAAGTTAACCATGCGTATATTTGCCTTGTATGGCTTAGTTTCCGCATCGTCAGACTGAGCCCTTCTTTGATAATGCGCATGACGCGCATTATTACTCGAGCCTGGGCTAGTCCTCCGCATTGTCTACTTTAGCCACTTCCGAAGCTGCATAATGTCGATGGCTTGATCCAACCCGATAAGAATTGTCCGATAGTGCGCATGGTCTGATAAATGACTCATGCACATTTTTTCCCTTGCCGACTCATTCTCCTGCAAGGTTTTCTCCGACCAGCTCCCGGTGATGCTTAAAACCCGATAACTCATATTATGTGCATTCCTTCTTGAAACTGGCCCGATAATCCGCATGACTCACTTTGGTCCTATGAATGGTTCCGATTACTCATGATACACGTCTTTGGCCTACTCTCATATTCTACCTCTGTTTTACGATCTAATTCTTGGGCTTAGCTTGATTAAGCTTCCCAATGTTAAATTTCATGAAAAAAGAATGAATAACATCAAAAACACATGAGGAGAAGGAGATGGACCAAAATAGAGAAAGAAAGGATTAGACTCAATTGAATTAATTAGATTGAAGGTTTAGAAGAGCTTAAATAAAAAATAGATAGCCCTTGCATGACCTTGCATGACTTAGGAAGCATAAAAAGCAAAAAGGATAAAGTAAAAGCACATTTAATGCTGAAAAACGATCCTCCTCTTCATACATGTATCTCTTCACTCATAAGTCCAAAATTGGCAATCTTATATCCGTTGGAAAGATAATTTCAAGACCTACAACTTTTATGAATGAGAAAATCCCAATTTCGTACAGGAACTACTTTTAAATATCTAACCTTTCAATGACAGTAATTCTGGCCGAAATTATCTGAAATCATTGATCTTCATTATTCAATACTCCCCCTTAAACATGATGAATGGATAAGTTTGGAACCTTCAAGAGCTACCTCATTAAAAACCTCAATATAAAAAACCACATTGGAAAAACCATATTGAGAGAAAAGAGTATAGCCTCCAAGAAAAGGGTATCCTAGGCTTTTAAGAGAGTTGTGAGTCCAAGTTTCTTATGGATTAATTCAAAAACCTTTACACTTGCTGCCTTGTTGAATATATCGGCCCACTGATCTGAACTTCTAGTGTAACAAGGTAGAATTACTCCTTGCTCAACCATTTTCCAAACCTTGTGACAATCAACCTCTATGTGCTTTGTCCTCTCATGAAAAACATTGTTGGAAGCAATATGAATGGTTGCTTGATTATCAAAATGTATTGTGATAGGTGTCTTGGTCTCTATGCCCAAATCCTTTAGTAAAACTTTGAGCCAAACCAATTCATTTATAAGCTTTCTCATTACTCTATATTCAGCTTCAGCACTTGAACATGATACAATCTTTTGTTTTTTGCTTCTCCACATAATCAAGTTGCCTCCTATGAATGTGCAATAGCTAGTTGTTGATTTTCTATCCACTCTATCACCAGCCCAATCTGCATCACAATACCCCACTATTTATTTGCTTTTGTTGCAACCCATCCAAATGCCTTGACCAGGACTGCATGTGTTGGCTAACCTGATTCACAGCAAAACAAATGCCAGGTCTGGTAATTGTTAGATAAATTAGCTTACCAACCATTCTTCTATATTGATGATGATCATCAAACGGCTCATTTTCAGTTTCCCCTTCTCTTGTGACTTTGTATTCTTCTTCAAGTGGAGTCTTGGCTGGTTTAGATCCTAACTTTCATGTTTCACTTAAAAGATCAAGAGTATACTTTCTTTGTGATAGAAATAATCCTTNTCATCCCCAGAGATGATCAAATCATCCACATTGATGAGGATAACAAGTATACCTCTTTGGCTTTGAAGGGTGAAGAGTGTGTGATCCGATTTTGATCTTTTGAAGCCTTGTGTTTTTAATGTAGAGCTTAGCTTGTGGTACCAAGCTCTTGGAGATTGCTTGAGACCATAAATCGCCTTCTTGAGTCTAAGAACCTTCCCTTTAGCTACAGAACTTTCCAGCCATGGTGGTGGATGCATATACACTTCATCCTCGAATTCACCTTGAAGGAATGCATTTTTGACATCCATCTGCCAAAGACCCCATTCGAGATTAGTAGCTAGGGATAGTATGACACTTACCGTGTGGAGTTTTGCTACAGGTGCAAAGGTGTCTAAATAATCATCTCCATATGTTTGAGTAAATCCTCTTGCAACAAGCCTAGCCTTCTATCTCTCCACATCTCCATTGCTCTTGTACTTAATTGCAAAGATCCACTTTGAGCTCACAGCCTTCTTTCCTTTTGGAAAAGTTCCTCCAATCCAATTGTTGTTTGTTTTCATAGCTTTTAGTTCATTGTTAATGGCTTCTTTCCAATCCTTTTGTTCCATAGCCTCTTCATAGGATCTTGGAATCTGTTCCTGGTCCAATTTGCCAACAAACACTTGATGATCTAAAGGAAAATGAGATAAAGAGCAAACCCCTTGGATTGGATGAGCTACTGCCTTGTTGTTGTAGTAGACTCTTATATTGATCCAGTTTGATGGATCCTTCCTTATCCTTGTACTTCTTCCCGAATACGGAGCTTGAGTTTCTTCTTGAGGTAAAGACATCTCTCCTTGGTGATGGGCATTTGAAGGTTGATTTCCATCTTGAATTTCTTCTTCAGGTGAAAACATCTCTCCTTGATCATGGGTATTAGAAGGTTGATTTACACCTTAGATTTCTTCTTGAGGTGAAGACATCTCTCCATCATTTGTGACTAACTCCCCCTCATTAGTGACTTCTTCATTGCCTCCCTCATGATCAAGGTGAGTGTCATCCAAGTTTAATTGAGAAGTTAGGATATGCGCCACTTTTGGAGCCTCTTGAGTAACATGAGGAGCCTCATGTGGTCTTGGGTTATTAAGATTCAAGCCAAGATTCTCAAGTATGTGACTTAGGTTAGTAACTCTATCAGATGGAGACTTGGATATGTCCTTGAGAATATCCCAATTCTTCTCATCAGAGAAGCCTTTTTCTTCTATACAACGCACATCCCTTGAAGTTAACATCTTCCTTGTCTCTGGTACATTTCACTTGTACCCCTTTTGAGTTGTCGAATAACCAATAAACATGGCTTTGACACTTTTAGCATCTAACTTGTTCCTTTGTTCACCTGGAATTAATACAAAACAAACACACCAAAACAACCGTAAGTGATTTATTGAAGGCTTAACTTTGTTCAATACCTCAAAGGGAGACACATCTCCCAAAACTTTAGTTCGTATTCGGTTGATCAAGTAACAAGCTGTCACAACCGCATCAGACTAGAATTTCTTTGGAACATTTATATGAAACATCATTGATCTTTCCACCTCCATTAAGTGCCTATTCTTTCTTTCGGCTACACCATTTTGTTGTGGTGTGTATGGGCAACTAGTTTGGTGTAGAAATCCATGCTGAGCTAGATGTTGCTTGAATGCAATGCTTGTATACTCACCACCATTATCTGATCTGAAAATTTTAATCTTGGAATTGAAGTGGTTAGTTACATAGCTTTGAAAGTTTTTAAATGCATCTAGCACCCTATCCTTAGAAGGCATTAAGGTCAACCAAGTATACTTTGATTTTTCATCAATAAAGGTAACAAAGTACTTAAGATGATCCCTAGATTCATAAGGTGTTGTCCAAACATCCAAATGTACTAAATCAAAGCAATTTTCATAAATAGTTGTAGACTTAGGGAACACGGATCTACAATGTTTCCCAAGTATACAAGCTTCACAATCATTATTACCAAAAGATACAATAGGCATTATAAGATTCAAGGCTCTAACATGAGGATGACCTAATTTAATATGCCAAATAACATTTTTCACATTAGCATTAACATTAGCTAAAAAACCAGGATGCAAATAAGGGTTTTTCATGTGAACTCCAAGCACATATAACCCTTCTTTTGTTTCTCCTTTACCAAGGATTTTCCTTGTTTCAATATCCTGAAAAGAAACATTATTAGGACTAAAAATGACATTGAAATTTAGATCTTTAGTAACCTTACTCACAGACAAGAGGTTCGATGTAAAATTTGGCATATAAAATGAGGAGAATGAGATGGACGAAAATAGAGAAAGAAAGGATTAGATTAAATTGAATTAATTAGATTGAAGGTTTACACATTTAATGCTGGAAAACGCTCCTCCTCTTCATGCATGTATCTCTTCACTCGTAAGTCCAAAATTGGCGATCTTATATCTGTTGGAAAGATAATTTCAAGGCCTATAACTTTTCGGAAGGACCAAAGCCTAAATCCATAGAGAATCTACTTGTAAATTATTAATCTTTGAATAAAAGTAATTCTGGCCGAAATTATCTGAAATCATTGATCTTCATTATTCAATACCCAAAACTTAACATTGGGAACGTTTCAAGGGCTATGCGCTCCAATGCTCATGTCATGGATTCTTAGGAGAGAGACTCTTCAATACTTTATATAGAGGACTTGCTCCTAAATATAGGTTGATGCTTGACACTGCTAGTTAAGGGAATTTCTTTAACCATAGTGAGACTGGTGGTTTATTACTAGTTGAGAATCTGGCTCAAAGTAATAGTAACTAACGGGAAGACTATGATCGTTCTGACAAAAGTGTTGGAGGAGATATCAGAAAAACCAGTTTTGCTATTTGTCTATAGAGAAGCTCTTGTGAGTTTCACTAACCTTGCACAGGATCTTCCTAGTGGTATGTCTAAACTATTGCAGGAATATAGTGATGTTTTCCCTGAAGAAGCAACAAAAGGTCTTCCACCAATTCGTGGCATAGAATATCAAATAGCCTTTATTCCCGGAGCAACACTACCTAATAAACCAGCCTATAGGACCAATGCTGTTGAAACTAAAGAACTTCCGAGGCAAGTTGAGGAGTTGATGAGCAAAGGCCACATAAGAGAAAGCATGAGTCCTTGTGATGTACCAGTCTTACTTGTACCTCAAAAGGATGGCACATGGAGAATGTGTATGGAGTGTAGAGCCATCAACAATATCATTGTAAAGTATCCCCACCCTATTCCTAGATTAGATGATATGTTAGATGAATTAAGTGGTTCCACTATCTTTTCTAAAATTGATCTTAAACGTGGATATCATCAGATTAGGATGAAGGAAGGTGATGAATGGAAAACTGCTTTTAAAACAAAACATGGGCTATATGAATGGCTTGTTATGCCATTTGGTTTAACAAATGCATCTAGTACTTTTATGAGATTAATGAATCATGTGCTTAGAAACTTTTTAGGAGTATTTGTTGTTTTTTACTTTGATGATATACTGATTTATAGTAAGAATCGAGAAGAACACTTTATGCATATAAGTTATGTTCTAAATTTTCTTAGGAAAGAATCTCTCTATGCTAATTTGAGTAAATGCACTTTTTGTACGGATAACCTTGTCTTCTTAGGTTTTGTAGTAAGTGTAGATGGTGTTAAACTTGATGAGGAGAAGATAAAAGCCATTAAAGATTGGCCAAGTCCTAAAACAGTTGGAGAAGTGAGAAGTTTCCATGGACTTGCTGGTTTTTATAGGAGGTTTGTCAAAGACTTTAGTACTATAGCAGCAACACTTACTGAAGTGATTAAGCAAGAAGTGGGATTCAAATGGGAAGAAGCTCAAGAAAAAGCATTTCAGACCCTCAAAGAGAAGCTTACTAACTCTCCTTTACTTATGTTACCAGATTTCTTGAAAACTTTTGAAATAGAATGTGAAGCATCTGGTATTGGAACTGGAGCTATTTTGATGCAGGATAACAAACCAATTGCTTATTTCAGTGAGAAACTCGGAGGATCAACAATCAACTACCATACTTATGATAAAGAGCTTTATGCATTGGTGAGGGCATTACAAACTTGGCAGCATTATCATTGGCCCAAAGAGTTTGTCATTAACACAGATCATGAGTCACTGAAACATCTCAAAGGACAACAAAAGCTTAACAAGAGACATACTCGATGAATAGAGTTTATAGAAACTTTTCCATATGTCATTAAGTACAAAAAAGGTAAAGACTATGTAGTAGCTGATTCCTATCAAATTGATCTCCAAGGGAAGGAAGTCTAAGTTGATGCCTAGAATCGATGGACCATTCCAAGAGACCAGGAGAATCAACAACAATGCCTATCAAATTGATCTCCAAGGGAAGTATAATGTGGTAATTCATTCAATGTTTTTGATCTTATTCCTTATGTTGCAGATTCGGATTTGAGATCAAATCCTTTCAAGTGGGAGAGGATGATGTGATTCCAACCAGCTACTCACAAGGAGACTCAACGAATGAAGAGATAGAGGAGATGCATGACTTAGGAGAAGCTTTCAAAGTAGCAGATGGAGTGATCACTAGAGCTAAGGCTAAGGAGTTAGCTAAAGGAGTCAAGATTTTACTCAAGAGGATACAGCTAGAAGACCCAACACCAAAGGAAATTTACAACATCTACATCTATGAAAATGAAGAAGAAGATCAAGGTAATACACTAAGTAACTAAGTGGTTATCTTGCACTCTTTTCCTTTGCATGGTTTTGTCCCAATGGGTTTTCTATGCAAAGGTTTTTAATGAGGCTTGATAATTCACTTTCGCCTAAGTTACTTAGTTATTACTTGGTCAAAGAATAGAAAATGTCTATTCTACATAAGAAGAAGTCAAATTTCGAATTTAAACTCAAGAAGCATATTTTTGAATGTTTTCATTTAATTTCTAGCCTTGAAGACATTTATGTTATTTCCAAGAGAAGGTGCATGTACCTTTCTCTTCTCCTATTTAAAGGGCACGACTCTATCAATAAAAATCAGTCAATTTGCATTCTAAAACCCTTATACTATTGACTCAAAACAATTCTAAGTGGTGAGAGCCAAACCACCAGAATTCTGGATTTCTTTTACAAGCGCAGTCTTTTGAGAATCCATTCAACTCTCAAACAAGATCATCATCTCTTTTTTGTTTTATCATCATTCTCATCTCTATTTCATCCATATTCCATCACCATCAAGTTCCATAAAGTATTCTTCACACAGAGTTGTTATTCCGCACCATAAGCTTCATTCAAAGATAAAGATCCAAGGGAAATAGAATCAGGATCGTATCATGAGCAAAAACTTCCATTTCTAGGAATGTTAGAAAAGAATTGATTGAGAAGTATAGGGCTCAATTTGAAGAGAACACGAAGGAGGTGGAAAAAGGTATGCCAAACATTGAAGAATTCTTGGCAAACTTTCAGACTAGCAAGTTCTTGAAGGATGCAATCAAAAAGAAGTTGAAGATTTTGGAAGAAATGGTGAAGCTTACACATGGGCTTGATGAAAAGAATGAAAACTCAAGGGAAGCAACTCCTAAAAAGATTGAAGATTCAGGAAGTTTTACTCTCCCTTGCACTTTGGGACCTTTTAAATTTGAAAAGAGCTTATGTGCCTTGGCGCAAGTGTCAGTCCTATGCTACTATCAGTTACAAACAAGCTTGGTTATACATATTTCAAACCTTGTGGAATCTCCTCGGTGCTTGCGGATAGGTCCATCAAAACTCCGGTTGGAGTACTAGAAGACGTTCTGGTTAAGATAGAGGGTGCGAAGGTGCACACCGACTTTTTAGTCATTGAAATGAAAGAAGAACCAAAGGATCCCCTTATTCTAGAAAGGCCTCTCTTAGCCACAATTGGAGCTAAGATCGATTTCAAGAAAGGAAGGATCGATCTACATATTGGTAAAAACCACACTAAACGGTATGCCATCAAAAGAACCAAGAAGAAACCCACCATTGATGGGCATAACTATTGGGTGAAGACAAGAGATGCATTTTTTGTTGAATGCCTAGAGGAAACTAGCGATGGTAAAATTAGTTCCACGAATGACGATAAGGAATCACAATATTTAACAAGATTGTAAATGAAGTTTGTTGACAAAGAAGGATCTAAGCTTCCTCTGGATCCTGTCCAAGCTTGAATTAAGAAGGAAAGTCTATTGAATAATGAAGATTAATGATTCCATTTCGGCCAAAATTACTGTCATTCAAATATTGGAAGTTTACAAGTAGTTCCTTTACAAATTTGGGCTTTCGTCCTTCAGCAAAGTTGTAGGACTTAAAATTATCTTTCCAACGGATATAAGCCCACCAAAAATGGAGTTACGAGTGAAGAGGTATGTGCACAAAGAGGAGGACCGTTTTGTGGCATTAAATGTACTTTTACTTTATGCTTTCTACTTTTTATGCCATGCAAGAGCATGCAAGGGCTATGTTTTTGTTTATTTAAGCTCTTGTAAATCTTCAAACTCATAATCAATAAGAATTACTTCTCTTTCTCTCTTATTTTCGTCCATATCCTTCTCCTCAAGTGTTCTTGATGTTTTTCATCATGAACTTCTGAAATTTAACATGGTTTCAGAGCTTTGAAGGTTCTATACACCTATTCTCTTTCGCAAAATATTCTGGTTACTCTTACTCTTCATTCTGGTTCATTTTAAATCTAGTTCTTCTTTTTGTTCTTAAAATTTGGTATTCTTCATTCTGGTTATGTTTTCATCATTCTGGGTTATTTCTAAATTCTAGTTCGAATTCTTAAGCTATCTTATTAATCTTTTTGGTTCTTCAAAATATATTTCTAAGCATTCTCTGTTTTAAGCTCTTAAAAATGGAAAATCAGAAGGTTATTGCTCCTCTTCTTCTCAATGGACTAAACTATCTTTTGTGGGCTAGAACTATCAAGATTGCTCTTGGTGGCAAAGGTTTGTGGAGCCATGTTCTTAGGGAGGCTCCATCTCATTCGGTTCAAGAAAGTAGTCAAGAAAGTACTTTTGAAGATGGTCAAAATGGTGTTCAAAAAGATGACACCATGGCTTAATATGACAAATGGTTTCAAGAAGACCAAATGGTTTTAGGGATTATCCAAAGCTCCCTGGACTCATCTATTCTTCAAGCTTACTCTTATTGTGAAACTTCTAAAGAGCTATAGGATACACTACACAAAGTTTATGGTAATGATTTCTAACATAAACATAGTATATGAGGTCAAGAAAGCTTTGAATGAACTCAATCAAGAAGATTTGGAGTTTACAAAGTATTTTTGGAAGTTTAGATCCTTTTGGGTAAAGTTGGAAATGCTTAGACCTTTCTCTATGGATCAAGCCACTCTTTTAGAAAGAAAGGAACAAGATAAGGTTTTTAGTTTGATCATTGGCCTTAATCCAGCATACAAAGAACTTATTAAGCACATTATTAGGGCTGACAAACTTCCATGCCTTGAACATGTGTGTGCTCAAATCCAAAGAGAGGTTGGTTCTCAAGGTTTATTTGGTGGAAAAAGAGAACTAGTTCATGCAAACTAGAGCAACAAAGGACCCTTTTGTTAGAATTGAGACATTTAAGTTTAGAGAATGTAGAACAATTGAAGAACAAAGAGAGTTGCTGTTCAAATAGAGAGAATGAAAGAGAGAAGAATAGTTCTATTGATTAAATCAAATGTGATCTTACAAGTTAAATAAAATTTTTTTGACATTTAAAATACAAATATGGAATAGCCTAAAAGAGCCTTTAGATTATTGATAGTAGATTTTTTACGTGTCAATTCCTATTATACTATCATGTCGTTGTAGTAGAATAGGTGTCAATCCAAATGGGTGCAGATATTAACCACTCTAGATGCAAATGGATTC
>OVBE01009929.1:0-15530 GCA_900406425.1 Iberis pinnata
TATCGTCTAGGATTTTATCGTTTAATATATTTCGGTTTTCATTCGATTCCAATCTTTTCGGTTTTCGGATTATTAATTAATCATAAACATAATTTAATTTACCAATTAAACAATATGATTACATTAATTACATAACCGAATTATCCGATACAACCGAAATATATATACAAAAACGAAAAAAANAAAACGAAAAAAATTCTAGTCAAAATACGGGTTTCTACAATGGCTCAATCATGATTGTTGTTGCGGCTCGATCACGATTTTGAGAGCGACTCGAGCATGCCTTGAGCACGGCTCGATCATGATGTTGAAGGTGGATCGATCCGAACGTTAATGTGTCTTGATAGAACCTTGAAAAGTGGCTCGATCACAATGTTGTAACGGCTCGATCAAACCTTGCTTTGCTCGATCGTTATGGTTATGGTGGCTCGATCATTTTTAACCATGTTGTTCATGCTTGATCAAAGGTTCGAGCTAATCCATCTCCCATTTTTCCTCATTGCAAGATGTCCGAAATGTATCCCCTAAGTACCTAAGACACCAAAACCAATTTAAAACTAAAATGCATTAAGTGAAGTACTGAAAAAAGCATTGAAATTGAATATATACAAAGATAGACATGGGATTTCCTCCCAAGTGAGCTTGTTTAAAGTCACTAAGCTTGACTTCCTATTTTTAAGATTAGTGACCTTGAGACGGTTCCCCAAAGAGAACCAAGGTCTTTTCTGAGACGACCCTATCATCATTGTGTTGATCGATTTTGTAGTTCAGCTTCGACTCTTCATCAACTTCAACAACAAGTATGATGTCTTCACCAGAAAGGATTTCCTTGATCATGAAGTTTGTAGAGCATTTTGGATCCACATTCTCCAGATAGTACCTGAAACTTGTGTTGAGTAAAAACACTTGGTCTCCATTTCTGATTTCCATGGTTCGGGTACGGGGTTCCAAACATTTTTCAGAAATTGGAGTGTCTGAAGGTGGTTTCCGAGGTGGTACACGTTCAGGTTGAGGAATGGTCTTCCAAAGATCAATGGGTCCTTCGGTTCTTCATCCATTTCCAATGCCACAAAGTCTGTGGGTATGTTTACATCCTTGATCTTGATTGGTAAGTTTTCCAGGATGCCGATAGGATACCTAATTGATCTATCTGCCAACAACAAAGTTATGTTGGAAGCTTTGAACTTCTCGAATTTCAGCTTCTTCGCAGTGGATAAAAGCATTAGGTTAATAGACGCTACTAAATCACGTCTCGCCCGAGAGTATTCTCGTTCAAGAGCTCTGATATCTTCGACGATGGAAATTAAGTTTGTTGGTCATCTGCTTCTCAGGTTAATACACTGCTATGCAAGTACCTGAAAAGAAAGGAAACAAAGGAAAACAAGGTTTGAATGGTAGTAAAAAGAAACTTGATCTCAAGAGATCCAAAATCTAGAATGTAGCCAACAAACACCCAATCGGCAACGGCGCCTAATTGATAACATGTGTTTTTAGGTATCAAATCCCATTACACATGCATGTCATTGTAGTATAAATGGGGTGTCAATCCAATCGGGTGTGATGCTAACAATCAAGATTGCAATGGTTCTTTTGAGTCAAGCTAACAATAAAAAGGGGGTTTTGCTAACAGGTCCTAAGTGAATAAAAGATGCATAAAACTAAAACAGAAAACAAAGATGAGCATGCATAAGTAAAAAGGGTAAAAAGCAAGATAAGTAAAAACATAAGAAATGTAAGAGAGTGAAAAGGATGCAATAAAAGGAAGGGTCCCTAAGGATGGGGTAATTGGGTAGTGTTCTTCCTCAAACTCCCTAAGTGTCTAACATAGCTCATATAATGAGCTAATCCCTAGACGATAGAATCATAAGCAATCAAATCCAATTCCTTGGCAAATGAAATCAAACTAGATGATAACCAGACTTAATTTCCGTTAGCGGAAGTACACCTAACAGGCATTACGAACCATCTACCTAAGCCAATAAGCCTCCCAAACACCTAATTTGTTAGGCTGAGATGCATATCCTAAGCATCTATTTCATTAGGAGGGGATGCAAATATTTTAAATCACCTAGATCAGGTCACTTCAATGAATCACTTTTCGGGTGTTGAAGTGCCCAAGATCGGATCTCAACGGGTTAGGTCGAAATGAGCATTAAGCGCAATGAAACAGAAGGGATCTATTAAACCATACAGCTTAGACACCTAGAAGGAACAAGGAAACAACACTACCCTATCTCATCCTCAAGGAATCTAGGTCACTACTCACAAAGCATATGGGATGCAAAATCAGAAGAACATGAAAGCATAGCTACTAGGTAAACAACTTAAGAACAAACTTTATAAAATCCTAAAACATAAGAAGAAGAGAAAAAAGAACAAAGATGCAGAAGATGAAGATCTAAAACATCAAGAACATCAACCCAGAAAATAAGAACTTCGATGGAACAGTAACAAAACATAGGAAATGATCAAAACTAAAAACAAGATTAAAAATCTTAGAAACTTAAATCACCATGCACCAGATAGTTCACAACCCTAATCTATGCATGAAAGTAAAGAAAAGCGGAAGATTAACATAAAACTTAAAGAAATATGGGCTTGAAATGAAGAACACTAAGAAAAAAAGAAAGAAAACAAAAAAACCTAAGACAAAACCTAAAAATAGCAAAAGAAAAGACTTCCCTCAAATGGAGGCGTTTTAGGGCTTTATATAATGTTTAGATAAAGGCCTAAAACGCATAAAAGAAAAATAAAATAATTAAACTGGGTGTTGGGTTAGGTCCATCCTGATTCGAGTTGGTTGGGTTAGAGCATGCTTGGGCTCGAGACGAGAATTTCTTGTGATCAATCCACGTAGAAAATGGTGCAGAGAGTGATCGAGTTGGCCAAGAGAGGTGAAGAACTTGGCCGAGATGAGCCTTGGTTTGGCTCGATCGCCGGATCAAGCCGAAAAGATGCGTGGTCAAGCTAAGCGTGTTGGATCGATCCAAGATGAGTTTGAGGCGAAGTGGAGGTGGCTCGATCACGAGATTGAGCCAAAGATCGAGGCCAAGGAGCATGCTCGGCTCGATCGCAGGATCAAGGCCGAGAGAGAGAGAGAGTTGGGCTGGGGGAGCTTCAGAAGTGAGCTCGATGGTGGATCGAGGTGAGGACATGGAGATCGAGCATGGCTCGATGGCTCGGCTTGATGGTGATCAAGCTGATGGATGGCCTGGCTCGATCACGGGATCTAGCCAAAGGCTGAGATGTGATCAAGCCATATTCGTCTTGGCTCTACGATTTGGTTGAGTCCAGACTTGTTCTACGCTTGAGCTGGTTCCGTTCCACACATTTTCCGTTCCTCTTCCGAATTCTCACAAATCGTCCTGAAAACTCCTGAAAGTCCTGAAAAATCTCCAAAATGCATGTATATGCAAATTCTAATGCCAAAATCCCTAAAAATCACAAACTTGTCAAGAACATCAATAAATATGACATATGAACACCTAAAGACCTAAAAATTGATGCTATATGACTTCTAAAAACCATGAAAATATAGAGACATCAATCCGCCACCTTGTTTGGCTAACATGGCGGTGTTAAAGTCGTCCAAGTCTTGAAAACCTAGTCCACCCGTTTTTTAGATACCGTTAGTTTTGACCAAGCGATCCACGGTATTCCTGTTTTGTTGGCAGAGGTTTTCCACTAGAAGTGTCGAAATGCCGAAGTAATGGATTTTATCAGTGTGGAAGGAAGTTTGAAACAAAACATGGTGTTAGCTAGAGGTGGGAATTTTGGTTTTTGGTTCGGGTTCAGTTCGGATAATTCAGATTTTAGATAATTCGGTTAGGGGCATATAGGAACTGTTCGGGTTATTTAAAAATTTGGTTCGGATTTGGTTCGGATCCATTCGGATTCGGATCGGTTTTTCATTTTATTAGGATCCAAAATGGAACCGAAACTCCAAAATATTCGTAAAAATCCAAATTATCCGAACAACTTAGCTAAAATCCAAGTTAAATGAATCAAAAATCCAAAAACATTGGACAAAACCCATAAATATCATAGTTACCTTACTAAAAAGCTATTTGTTCTACTTAAAATCCTAACTATCCGATCATAATTACATATATAGTCATATATATATACGGATTTTTTGGTTATACTTTCGGGTTTTGGTTTGGTTTGGGTTCGGATTCGGTTTTTCAGATTGAGATATATAGGAACCGTCCGGGTTATTTGAAAGAATTTTTCGTTTCGGTTTGGATTTCGGGTTTTGGTTTATATGCCCAACCCTAGTGTTAGCAGGGAGAGCCTGTAAGACTGCTTTTAGGAAGATTTCACGACCTGCCAAGATATGAATTGATTCGACCAACTACCTATTTTTAGGTTACAACGTTCCAGAATAATGTTGAAGGTCAAACATGTATCCGTCCATGAAGTTCAGGCAAGACTAAGTAGCGACTAAAAGCATTGGTTACTTGGACATTAAACAAAGCAAAGATTTGAGTCTGTAGATGCAAGGGCACTCCACGGCCAAATTTGACTATGGACTTGTGGTAGTTTATTAGTTGTCCACCGTGAGATGCGTATGTTTTAGCGATATGAATAAGATTGTTTAATTCAAAGGGCAAGGCTAGGCAAAAGATTAGGAAGTCATTTGTGAACAGAAGGTGAGAAACAGCTGGACCTCCCCGACTAGCTTGGAAGGCATGTAAAGAGCTTGCGGTTGTAGCAGTTTGCAACAGTTGTGTTAAACCTTTAGCACAGAGAATATAGAGGTAGGGGGAATGTGGATCCCCTTGTCGAAGGCCACGAGTAGGGGTAATGTGGCATACAGTCTACTATTAATAAGGATGGAGTATGTGACTAAGGATATGCACGCCAAAATCCATCGACACCGTTTAGCCAAAAAACCTAACTTGTTCATAATGCTGATGAGAAAAGACCATTTGATACAATCAAAAGCTTTACTAATATCAAGTTGACACACTAGAAAAGGCTGCTTGAGCTGACGTTTTGAAAGGGAGTGTAGTAGTTTGTGAGCTATTAGTATGTTGTTAGTAATTAGCCTATTAGAGATGAAAGCATATTGGTTGGTAGAGATCACATCAAGGAGGGTTTGCTTAAGACGATTACCAAGGACTTTTGATAAGATTTTGTAGGCGCCATTAGTTACACTGGTTGGTCTGTAGTCCATAACTTGAATCGGGTTAGATGTCTTCGTATCAAGCAAATGTGGGTGTAGTTTAGAGTGGGGTCTAAATAGTCGGTTTCCATGAAGTGGGTAATATATCTTAAGAGACTTGATTTGGTGATCTACCAATGGTCTTTAAAAAAGCCAGCATTAAAACCATCTGGTCCTCGCGCTTTGTCCTGACACATTTGTTGGATAACATAATGCACTTCGACCTCAGTGATGGGTTATTCTAGTTTAGTGTTCATTTCCATGGTGACTTTAAAATGAACATGTTGAAGAATAGCGTCGTGATTACCTTGGACGCTGGAAGCATAGAGTTGCTTAAAATAAGCAATGGACACCTGTTAGACAGTTTTATCAGTGGTATAAGTGTTTCCCGCGAGATCTTGGATAAGGGTAATACGATTAAAGTATCTCCTCTGTTTTGTTTTGGCATGGAAATAGGAAGTGTTACGGTCTCCTGCCTTTAGCCACATGATTCTACTTTTTGTTTGCCAATATTCTTCTTCAACTTTGTATTGAATCAACAAATCTTACTTAAGAGAGCGAATTATATCAAAGCTTGGGCCAACTTGTGCATATGCTTATTGAATATTGTTTTTAAGGGAGATGATGGCCTGGTTGGAATTATGATTATGTTGTGACCTCCATTTTGAAAGGCCTCGGCGACATTGGGCTAGAGTAGAGCTAAAATGTCGTGGGTGGATATGTGAGCATTCATCTGACCATAGAGAGGTAACCAATTGAAATACTTGGGGATTATGACGCCAATAATTTTCATAGCAAAATGTTTTAGTTTCGGAGAAAGAAGAGGACCCAATAGAGATTAAGAACGGTTTGTGATCAGAGTCGATCAATGGTAGAGTTTGAGAAAAAAAATTGGGAAAGAGTTGGTGTCAATCATAAGTTGATGTGGCTTGATCAAGACGAAATCTAACTATATGACTGTACCGTCTACCTATCCACGTAATTTGTCCCTTATTGTGCGTAAATCTTGCAGGCCATAGGTGGTTAAAAAGTTGTTAAAATCGCGTATTGATGGTAATACGAATCTTGAACCCCCCCCCCTTATTTTTTAAGACAAGTTGAGTATTTCATTAAAGTCACCTACAAACAGAGTTGGCGCATAGTGTGAAGATTGACCCAAGAGTGGTTGCCATAATTTGGCACGATAACGTTGATAGAGATAACCATAAATATAGTGGATTTCAAAAAGGAATATTATTGGTAACAACATTGTAGGTGAAGCCGTGCTGATGAGGTTGGGCAAGAAAATTTAAACAAACAAAGTGGTTCCAAAAAAAAGAGTTAAGCCACCTCTAAGACCTATTGGGTCCAACATAAAATATTTAGCAAAATTCAATTCCTTCCCTACCTTAGATACATAAGAAGAATAATTTTTTCGGACAAGAGGATGATGTCTGGTTGATACGTCCGTCGGAGATCGAAGAGATGTTGGACTGTCAAGGGGCTCTGGAGACCTTGACAGTTCCAATGGATGATTCTCATGGCGACTGTGGTTGTTGATTGGCAACCACAAAACTGTGAGGAGCAATGAGATTAAAAGAGGTAGAGATACGTTTTTGGTTGGGAGGACTAAGATCATCATCATCGCATTCTAGTGCTTTACGCTTAGAGCCCCATGAGGAAGAGGGATGAAAAGGACCCACAATGTCTGAGTAGGAAGGATATGCCGGCTGAGAATAGATGAGTGTTCTAGTCGCTGTGATTTCAGTAAGTTGTATAGTTGAGGACCAAGTGGTAGAGTAAAGAGGGAGCATCACCCGCATGGGGCCAGAATCAAATGGCTGGTCAACTTCCGGGGTATCAACTGTTGTAAAGCGAGAAAGAACATGTAACGACGGTTGAAGTTCAGCTGGGTTGAAATATGCTAGAGACGGAACCGATGGATCCTCAGACTCGTGTTTCAAATTGAGTGGACAATGAATGAGTCGGGAGTCATCATACCACTAGAAGGACAAAATTTACGGAGTCGTTCATACACAAAACAAGGGAAAGTCGGAGGGTCGTGTTCATCAAGATTGACTAAACGAACAAACATGAGTGGGGTATGAATATCCATCTTCACGCGCATCCACACTTCAGCAGGGGAGTCCCGGATGGGATCTACAATCCGATACGTTTCCATGTGACCAAAAGCATCCGAAAGGTCAGATAGAACAATACCATTAAGGTAGAGGTTGGGAAGTCCATACACCCGGACCCAAAATGAAACAATTTGCATGTAGTCTCCAAAATGGTGGTTCGGCCATATATCCATGACTAAGACCCAGTCTCTAAAGGTCCAAGGACCATGATCCAAAACTGATAGGCGATGATCGGTGGTGAAGAAGAATTGAACGGTACCATCGTCCCTGATTTGACCATGCACTTGGTCCGCGAGACGCCATGCTTTCGGCATAGTATTCCTAATACCAACCAGGTTTTTCTGATCAGGATTGAGGGCTCGCACCACAATACTTAGTCTAGAATCACGATCAAGTTGGATTCGAGTTTCACGTGAAAGTTGAAGCGGTTGCATGTCCACTCCGAGTGAAAGCTTGGAAAAGAGAGAGTAATGAAAATAACAGTGGAAATGGTGAGTAAGCGAGAGAGTGGTTTGCATGCGGAGCGAAAACGTGACTAAATAGGGAGATACAGAGATCAATGAGAGAGATATTTTATGTCAGAGGCGTACATAGGGGAAGATGAAGCAAAAAGT
Organism: Iberis pinnata; assembly: GCA_900406425.1. Taxonomy (NCBI): domain Eukaryota; kingdom Viridiplantae; phylum Streptophyta; class Magnoliopsida; order Brassicales; family Brassicaceae; genus Iberis; species Iberis pinnata. The sequence goes on from OVBE01009929.1 coordinate 7,902, forward strand.
TTTGTGTCAGGAGTGAGGATATTGGCAGACGAAGCGGAAAGGAAGATGTCAGAGATGTAATAAGTGCTTTGGATATGTCGCTTGTAGGCGAAAACGTATCGTCACATGTTGGTGAAATTTGTAGGGTAAAAAGGTGAGAAAAAATGGCGAAGAGAGAATCATATTGTTTTACCAACCTTGTTTTTTAGATTCATGAATATCAAAGAAATTAAAAGGGAAGAGAAATTGCTTTTGGAAATACATTGACTTTGTATTTTCTATTACTAGATCCTATTATTTTTTATTAATTTGTAAAAGATAGATAAGTGAAAATAGAATAATATAAGCATAATGCATTACATAATAATTATTATTATTTATTTTTTAATTATCTTTTTATATATTTATCAAGATTTTAGTTTTTAAATTAATATTAAAATGAAGATTGTTAATTTAACATATGAATAAATGGTTACAAAATTATTTTCTATATTTTTAACATATATATATTATTTTTTGTTACTTCATATAATAATAAAAAAGTTTCTTAAACTTTAAAGACAAACACATTAATTTACCATATTTCTATCATACAAATATGTCGCAAATAAAAATGATTAACTTATGTTTACATACAATAAATTTTTATATAAGTTCTTAAATTTATTTACAAATAAAAGCTTTAATTTTTTTTTTGTAATGTTATACTTTATTCCAACAAAAAAACTTACAAAGAATTTTATGTTTTTAGTTTGAAAAAATAAATGAAATTAGCTAATAAATCAATGTCCATAGCTAAACAAAATCTGAAGTAGATCATCAAAAAGGATCTGTCCTTTGATTCGTAAGCTTGTGATGGTATCTTTTATAGATTGGCTGATCATTTTGAATAGAATATGCGGTAAAAGTGGAGGCAGACCATGTCGCCTTCGATTACGTTCACGCTAAAGACTATGCAGAGAATTTTGAAATGCAAGTCGGATAATAAGCGTTGCTTGAGGAATATCTGATAGAAGCATATGAGTGGTACAAGAGCTGCCCAATCTGCTATGAAGAACATGCGCATGATATGATGAACTATCGAGTTCCAAAATGTAGCTGAGAATGGGCATAAGAAGAACAAGTGGACCCTGTCTTCAACCGGAGCTCGACAGAACACGCAGGATATAGCTGCTGAGCTATTACACATAGCAATTCTATCACGTGTGTCTAATCGATTTTTCATAGGCAGCCATGTGAGGAATGAGTGTTTGGGGACACCATACTTGAATCAAGTTGTAGAATGCCAAGACTGAGAAGGTTTCTTTGCCCATAGCTACTCCAATAGTTGTGATATCTTGAATGTTGGACATTAGTCATCTTCCTTAGCTTTCCTTAAGAATAAATCAGGATTAGCCAAGAAATCAGGAACTTGTTGTTGAGATAAAAAAAATCAGTTAAATATTGCAGTGGTGAATATCGTTGAGCACGAAATACCCAGTTACTGGAACTTGCCTCTTTAACCGTAGCCAATTTCTCAATGTTCAACCCTCATAAACCTCGAAAGCCTACTATATGATATAATCAGCCCCTAGACGACCAATTATCGGACCGGAAGGAGCTTGAGAGACCATTACCAACTTCTACTTTGGTGAAAGGAAAGGCGATCTCACGCAGCTGCATAAGTCTTCGTCAAATCCAGGAGCCAAGAGTATTAGAAGTTGTCCACAAAGAACCTTGCTGAATTAGATGATGTTGCACTCAATTAACCCATAATGAATTTGTAGAATTGAAGACACGCCAAAGGAGCTTTAAACCAAAAGCATTAATCATGGTGGAGAGAGATTTTATTTCTAGACCACCTTCATGTTTCGGATAATATAAATCAGACCATAGAACTTTTGATTTGGTACTCTGTAGTGATGGGGCAGGCCAAAGAAAAGTTGTCATTAATCTCTCAATATCATGAATACATTGTTGAGGTAATTGAAAAGTTGCACACCAAATTAGTGATGCTTTGAATTACAGATTGTAACAGTTGTAGTCTTCCTGCAAATGATAGAAATCTCACTGTCCATTTCTGAAAGCGCTGCCGATACGTTTTAATAATGAAGCATAATCCAAAGGTCGCATAGATTTGGCTGTTAATGAAAGGCCAAGATATCGTAAGGGGAGTGTACCTCTTGGAATGTGATGTTGGTCAGCAACAAATAGGACAGTTTCATCAGAAATACCCGCAGAGATAAATAACGATTTTGATGCACTGATAGATAAACCCGAGACAGCGGCGAATCTTGTAAATAGAGTAAATACTTCTACTACGAGGATTGGGAACCGTAAGAGAAAATAAGAATATCGTCTGTGAAACAAAGATGAGTGAGTTGAGTTTCATGACACGAAGGATGATAACCAAGTTGCCCTTCTCTTGCTAAATTATCCAAGAAAATTGAGAGAATATTCATTCCGATGACGAACATATACAGCGATAGAGAACATCTTGACGTAAGCCTCGAGAGCTCTTGAAGAAACCGCTTAATTCACCATTCACCTGGACTGAAAACCAGACAATTGATATACATATTACTACCCATTTTACAAATATTGGAGGAACTTCGATGGCATGTAAGATATTCTTGATGAATGACCATTGTAGCGAGCCAAATGCTTTGGCTATATCAATCTTCATAGTGCATCGTGGTGAGATTAGAGGCTTGTGATAATCCCTTACAACTTCAGTAGCAAGAAGGAGATTTTCAAGTAATAATCTGTCCTGAACAAAGACCGACTGATTCGGTAGAATAAAGGATGACATAATCCATTTTAAGCGATTTGCCAATATCTTTGAAATTATTTTATAGATAAGATTGGAGCAAAATATAGGTCGATAATCCTGAAATTCCATCAATTTTTGGGATAAGAGATAGGATAGCAGAATCTATTCCTTGTGGTAAGAAGCCATTGTCGAAGAAAGATTGGATCGCGGTGATAAAATTAGGGCCAATAATAGACCAATAGACCAAGACTCGATAAAAAATTCCTTTGGGTAACCATCAGGAAATTTGATATCAATGTATCAGAATGTTTTATGCTAAAATATTTTTCTTCGTTCTCCTAACATGGAAGGTAACGCCATACATCAAGCTGCAGCATTTACATGAAAAGAATGTTTGTTGGATCTTGAAATAATTACCCTCGGTTGGGTTAATTTAACGCTTAAACTTTTCATTTTCCTTTTCCCACGTACCAATTAAAAACACACGTAAGTCGTGGAGTTCACGCGCCGGTAAAATGGAAACCGTAGAAAAGAAAAACGGAGTCTTGACTTGTTTTATGACCAATAGATTGACGATGAACATTGTAGTAACAGTACTATCAGCCGCTTTCATTTTATCCTAAATATCGAAGCTTTACGGTTGATTAACAAGAGAGAGGTGGAAAGTTTTCTCCTTAATGGAAGAAGGCAGCCGAATTGGCGACGAGCTTTCTGTTTTGGTTCTTACGGCGGAGCATCTCCGTGCAGCCGTGGATGAGGCTGAATCGTTCAAGACTGAGTGCGGTGAGGTTGGTAGGCAGGCGGATCGGCTTGCTCAATTGCTGAGGACGCTTGTTCGGCTTGTCGCTGGTTCTCAGCAGGTTTATGACCGGCCGATCCGGCGAGTTATCGTCGATGTTAAGAAGAATCTCGAGCGAGGGTTCAATCTTGTTCGCAAGTGTAGGAGGCACAATATCATCCGCCAATTGTGCACAATCATCAACGCCGCCGATTTTCGCAAGGTGGTTAATCTTCTCGAATCTTCTAACGGTGACGTCAAATGGATACTGAGCGTGTTCGATTCCGACGGAGACGGTGGAGGAATCGTAATCTCACTTCCACCAATCGCCACGAACGATCCGATTCTTCCTTGGGTTTGGTCCTTGATTGCATCGATACAAATGGGCAAACTGGCTGACAAAATCGACGCCGCGAATCAGCTTGGTTCGCTTGCCGGAGACAGCGACAGGAACAAGAAGATCATCGTAGACGAAGGAGGTGTTCCTCCGTTGCTAAAGCTTCTTAAGGAGAGCATATCGGCGGAGGCTCAAATCGCGGCGGCTACAGCGTTAGGGGTTTTAGCTTGCGACGAAGATAAGGTAAGGTGTATTGTTAATGAACTCGGTGTTCCGATTTTAGTCCAGGTTCTTGGGGATTCTACAGTTAGGGTTCAGATTAAGGTAGCTACGTTAGTGGCTAGAATGGCGGAATATGATTCAATTGCTCAAGAAGAGTTCGCTAGACAAAGCGTGATTAAGCCTCTAGTTACATTGCTTTCATTGGACGTCTTTGTCGACGATCTTCAATTGAGTAAGCATAATAGCATTCACTCTCTTGTTCAGATGAACAAAGACATTGAGAAAGATCCATCCTTGCAAATTTACAGGCCATTTAAGAGTTCTAAATCGAATGTGTATCGCGACATTAGTGGTAGTGGAAGTAGAACAGGGAATTTCAAGAAAGAGAGGGATAATGAGAATCAAGAAGTGAAACGTGAGCTTAAGGTCAATTGCGCCGAAGCTCTGTGGATGCTTGCTAGAGGTAATGTAGCAAACAGTAGGAGAATAACCGAAACTAAAGGGTTGCTTTCTTTGGCGAAGATAGTTGAAAAAGAAGTTGGAGAATTGCAATACAATTGTTTGATGACTCTAATGGAGATAACAGCTGCTGCTGAGTCGAATGCTGACCTTAGACGAGCAGCTTTCAAGACTAATTCACCGGCTGCTAAAGCTGTTATTGACCAGATGTTATGGATCATCAAAGAAGTTGATAGCCCAATTCTGAAAGTCCCAGCGATTCAGTCGATTGGGTCATTAGCTAGGACATTCCCGGCAAGAGAAACAAGAATGATCGAGCCATTGGTGGAGAAACTTGGTAGTAGCGACCAAGAAGTGGCGATAACAGCTGTGATATCATTGCAGAAATTTGCATGTCCTGATAATTTCCTCTGCGCAGAGCACTCAAAAACCATAATCGAATACGGATCAATCCCTTTACTGATGAAATTGATAAGGAACTTCGAGCAGAAAGTGCAGCTACAATGTCTGGTTTTACTGTGTTACCTTTCCGTGAGTGCTAGCAACCATGAGCAGTTGGAAAAGGCCAAGGTTTTGACGGTACTCGAAGGTGCAGAACGCTTGGCGAGCCTGCAGAATCCAGAGTTAAGAGAACTTGTATCAAAAGCGATATATCAGCTGAGTTTATACAACGCAGGAAGTCACAGTCAAATGCTATCGTACGGTGGTGGTCCTTAAAACCAAATACAGATTACAGTCGTTAGAATCTCTCATTTTGTAATCAAATCTTACATTGTAAATGAAGTGAATAAAATAAAATGAAATAGATGGATTAATGGGTAATAAAACCGGATTCAAGATATTCTGGTACTATGCTGACTGCAAGTGGCAACCTACCGAACCGAATAACCAAAATACAGACTTTAACCGAAGAAACATGAATAATTAAAAACTAAACCGGTCCAAAGATGGTATATTTTCATCTTCCTGCTACACACAGGTTTGTGAATCTGGATTTGCTTTTAGATCAATCGAAGCTTATTTTACTTGTTGAAGCTGTTAAACACAGAAGAGAAACTGATGCTTAGTTCTAAATACTCAATTTCGTTGTCGTTGTCGTTGTTTTGATTTTGCATAGCTTGAAGCAAAGAAAATGGCAGAGCAAGAATCGGATAAGAACATAGAGATTTGGAAGATCAAGAAGCTAATCAAGGGACTTGAAACAGCAAGAGGTAATGGAACAAGTATGATCTCTCTTATAATGCCTCCTAGAGATCAGGTAGCTCGTGTCACTAAGATGCTAGCTGATGAATACGGAACTGCTTCAAACATCAAGAGTCGAGTAAACCGTCAATCTGTTTTATCTGCCATTACTTCAGCTCAACAGAGATTAAAGCTCTACAACAAAGTACCTCCCAATGGTCTTGTTCTATATACAGGCACCATTGTAACAGATGATGGAAAAGAGAAGAAAGTGACGATTGATTTCGAGCCTTTTAAACCCATAAATGCTTCCTTGTATCTATGTGACAATAAGTTCCACACAGAGCCTTTAAACGAGCTTCTAGAGTCTGATGATAAATTTGGTTTCATTGTTATGGATGGAAATGGAACTTTGTTTGGTACTTTAAGTGGGAATACAAGAGAGGTTCTTCATAAATTCACTGTTGATCTTCCTAAAAAGCATGGAAGAGGAGGACAATCTGCGTTGCGTTTTGCTCGTCTTAGGATGGAGAAGAGGCATAACTATGTTAGAAAAACTGCTGAGCTTGCTACTCAGTTTTACATTAATCCAGCTACTAGTCAGCCCAATGTCTCAGGTCTTATACTTGCTGGTTCAGCAGATTTCAAAACCGAGCTAAGTCAATCAGAACTATTCGATCCTCGACTTCAAGCTAAGATATTAAACGTGGTAGATGTTTCTTATGGAGGAGAAAATGGTTTCAATCAAGCAATTGAGTTGTCTGCTGAGATTCTATCTAATGTGAAGTTCATACAAGAAAAGAAATTGATTGGGAAGTACTTTGAAGAGATTAGTCAAGACACAGGGAAATATGTTTTTGGTGTTGATGACACTTTAAAGGCTCTAGAAATGGGTGCTATTGAAACCCTTATAGTATGGGAGAATCTGGATATCAATAGGTATGTGTTAAAGAACAATACGACCGGGGAAATAGTGGTTAAGCATTTGGGAAAAGATCAAGAGAACAATCATATCAATTTTCATGACGCTGAAACCAATGCTGAGTTAGAAGTTGAGGAGAAGATGCCTCTGCTTGAATGGTTTGCTAATGAGTATAAACGTTTCGGTTGTACGCTTGAATTTGTGACTAATAAGTCCCAAGAAGGGTCACAATTTTGCCGAGGTTTTGGTGGAATTGGTGGACTATTGCGTTACCAGCTTGATATGAGGACATTTGATGAACTATCAGATGATGAAGACTCAGATTAAGATGATAATATTGTCTCTCTCTTTTTATGTTGCCTCTATAACAATTTGGTTAAATTGTGTGGGAAATTTGAGCATCTAAATCTCCAAAACTCACTTCTTTATCTATTTTGAAGACATTTCTTGTTGCTTCAGTAGTCTTTGCTTTAAGTAAATGTTATATGAATTAACAAAATTAAGATCAACATTAACGGTACTATACTATTTTCCTATTAAAGGAATTTAAGCAACATCATAATTGCTTATCATAATTTAACACAAACGGTAATATTCTTATTAATCAGTGTCACATTTTGTTCCCTATTAAGGAATTAACCAACATCAAAATTGCACGGTAATATTCTTATTAATCACAATGTACCATGATTTTTTTTAGTAGTTTTGGTTTTTGGATTCTCATTTTGTTGAAGATTCTGTGTTTTTGCAAAATCTTGATTGGTACTTTTATTATATAGATATTTTTTTCTAGTTTAACTTATGTTTTATATTTTACTTCTAAAATTGTTAAATAAATATAAAATTATTAATAACAATATTTCTTAAAAACTCGATATATATCAAAAATTTATCAAAAACATATAAATTTATATATTATTTGAAATTATAAGAAAATTTATTTTATAAAATTATGAAGTTTTCATCTCGAATCCATTCTTGATTCATCATACCCATAC
>OVBE01009930.1:0-15349 GCA_900406425.1 Iberis pinnata
TTCCAGCAAAGATACTTAGATATTTCTCAATCAAAGATAGATTTAGGAGGATGTTCATATCTAAAAAGATGGCGGAAGATGTGTGTTGGTATTCTACCAATGCTACTGGTGATGGTAGAATGCGACACCCTGTTGATTCTATAACTTGGGCACAAGTGAACAAGTCATGGCCAAATTTTGCTGCTGAACCAAAGAATCTTACACTTGGACTTTCTACAGATGGGATGAACCTTTTTTATCTTCAAAACACCAATTACAACACTTGGCTAATATTGTTAGTGAACTATAACACTCCTCCAACAATGTGTATGAAGGCTGAGAACATAATGTTGACTATGTTGACCCCTGGTCCACCAACTACTGGTAATAACATAGACGTTTACTTAGTACCATTAATAGACAATTACTCTTAAGGCTTTCGGAACATAGATGGCTTTTGGAACACAGTCGAGTTTAGGGCATGCAATGCTTCCTGTGCCAGGAGAATATTGTCTGTTATAAGGCGACCAGACACAAAATCCAACTGTGTCTCAGAGAAAAATTTTCAGAATATACTCTTAAGCCATTGACATAGTACTTATAAAAAAATCTTGTAACAGACATTACATAACCTGATAGGCCGGAATTCCGTCATTGCTCTAGGTCTTTCCGTTTTTTGAATTAGACAAATATGTGTTTCATTCAAGCGGGGGTATAATGTACCAGATGTCATAAAATCACGAACCATCATAATAACGTGAGTGCCCACAATATACAAAACTATTGGTAAAACAGTGTTGTTATTCCATCCGGGCCCGAAGCTTTCTCCGGATTGAAAGCAAAAACTGCTTTCCTCACTTCCAAATCGGATACTTTCCTTAGTAAGATATCATTCATCTCCGATGTAATTATCCTGCCAACTGGTGCTAATGCCAGTTGCAATTCCCCAATATTTGAGGCTTTAAATAGATTGTGGAAATAGTTAACCGCCTTTGTCATAATATCCTCCTCTTTTTCAATCCAAATTCCGTTAGCCGATCATAAACCTGAAATGCGGTTGCGCCCTCGACGTTGTTTTGTTGCAGCATGAAAGAATTTGGTATTTTTATCACGTTCTTTTAACCATGCCACCCTACTTTTATGTTTCCAGAAAATATCCTCTTCCATAATTGCTCGCCGTAACTGATCGGATAGTTCGAAAATTTCTTCTTGGCTGGTAGTGTCATTGGACATTACGGTATCAAGTTTCTCTTGAAAGCTTTCAATTTGAACGCCATAATTTGTGTTTCCGGACTTTCTCTACTTCGAAATTTGTCGTCGATATAATTTCACCTTATCTCCCAAAAACATTTGAAAAAATGGATTTGACCCTTGCCATCCTTTTTTAACGATTTATTTGAAATTCGGTTGGGAGAGCCATCTTTTATCGAACCGGAATTGACGATTTCCCCTAGTTTTCCTTTGTGCCGTGTGAAATAGTATTTGTCGATGGTCAGATCCCATAAAACGTAAATATTCCACATGCGACCATGTATACTAGTCAAACCAGTCCTCATTGCCTATAACCCTGTCCAGACGACATCTGATCGTACTTTCCCCTACGCCCGACCGAAGACAGACTATTTCCTATATAAGGAAAATCTATCATACCACAACACTACCGCATTAACCGAAAAGAATTCTCGCTACGTGTACGACCACATTGCTTCTCATGATGATCTACAATGTCATTAAAGTCACCAGTCATTGCCCATGTTCATGTTTGGTTTGAACCAATTCGTTTTAATCTTTCCTACAAAATATCACGCTTTGAAAGTACAGGGTGACCATAAAAAAAGAGATAAAAATTTTATTCCCATCCAAAGTAACCAAAGTATCGATTACATTTTTATTATGAAAAAAAACTTGAACATTAAATTCTTGTAAAGAAAAAGGGCTAATCCCCTGCTAAGACTAGAAGGGTCAACAGTAAATAAAAAATCATATCATAAATGTGCTTGAAGATCTTGAAGAAATTCACGCTTCTGCTTTGTCTCCATCTGAAAAAGGAGGCCCGGAAAAATCGTATGCCAAATTTCTTGTAACCGTCGAACCGCCAAGAAGCTACCCGCCCCTTGACAGTTCCAGTTCAAAATCATTTAACCTTTCGCATGGTGGTGTTCCTTAACCACATGGCCTAAAATCGTCTCAGATTCCTTCACACTCGGTGAAGCCATTTCTGAAAGGGATGGAAGCATCTCATTCTTAAGATATGAAATTCCAAGGAAGCGGGATATCTTTATCCTCAACCTTGAACCATGAAACGTGGAGTGTTCAAACTTCTTTTTAACTTGCAAAGCTCTAGCCAAAACTTCATTAGAACAACTTTTCTTTCTTTGGATTTGTTCCCAACTCGGGATGGTACCCTCCTGTCACCTCAAAACCCACACCACACTCTAGCTGATTCTCCTTTTGAGGTTCGATCTTCCTATATGTGAAAACAGGGAGATTAAGTTGACTAAGATCATCATCAAATTTCACGAATTCATGTAAATCTTCATCCTTAAGAAAATCAGCATTTTCCCCATAATTTGTCAAGCCTAAATGAACCCATGGGATTTCCCCTACTTCAATTTCCAGGCCCATCCCAACAAAATCATTTGCCCACACACCATTAATTGAATCTTCCTCTTCATCGATAGGGGCCTTTCCTTCCCTTTGAAAATTCGGAACCTGGCACAGCTGGCCCAAATCGGAAGCCTGCCCTAAAACTAGAACCTGATTCGATGGTTGAAATGTCTTCGTGGGCTCATCCTCTTTGGACACAATGTTCAATTGGCCTTCATTTATTATTCCCCCTTCTTTAGGGCCCAAATCTTCACGGCCCACCTTTTCTCGAACCAAATGCCTACCTGGGCCTAATGGATCTTGTTGGATCGTTCCTTCCACCGGTCCATCTTGAGTTAACCGAGACCTAGTATCTCGATTTTGAACCACAACCACACCATCACTGGCTATCTTGTCGGAATTCTCATCAGATGGAACCTTTACCTGAGGCATATTAGAATCACCAACCCCTGTGCTTGCACTTTCTTAAAAAAGTTTCCTCTTCACTGGCGGTTTGCCTACATTTTGTCCACCGTGTCGACTAGAACCCTTGCCGGAGCTCTTGTGTCGATTTTTCCAGTAATCCCCTCTGGAATCAGACTGTCCTACACCTTAGACATACTTGTATGGTCCATTTTCTGGATTGCTTGGTTTCTTCTCCATTTCCTTTTGCAATAGTGGGCATTCAAAGACATCATGGGTTAATTTCTTACACCTTCTACAAAAACCAAGAAGATTCTCATACTCAAGTTTGACCCTCAGAATATCACCGTTTGGTAATTCTAGTTCTCTGTTGAAAATCAGAGCCTTCTCAGCATCAAGAAGGACCCTAATCTTTCCCTCATTAATATCAACTGTGACAAATTCACCAAGTTCTCCTGCATGACATTTATAAAGTACTTCTACCCTGTAAATATCAGGAACACCAATCACATGAATCCAGAAAATAATTGTGGATTGATAGTTTAATCTACTATTAGGAATCAACCGATCCAACATAGTCATCCATCTATCAAAGTAAAAGGGCCTTAAAGCCAAAACCTTAACCAAATCCTCCTTCTTTTGGAACCAAAATCGGAACCTACCATTGCCTAGGTCATAACCTTGGACATGACCAGGACAAGACCATAGTCTTGGTAAAATCACAGTCAATTGTTTCACACCCGATCCTTAAACCGTAAGGATCAGAACACGTCCCACCAGAGTTTTTTCGAAACTTCGAATGAGATCGAAATTATCAAAGTTGGGGATCTTAAGTGATTGAATCTTCCTTTGATTTCCACCACCATTTCCACCAGAGATTACAATACTCTGTGGAGACATATTGAAAAACAGAAAAGAAGAGAAATTTAGTAACTGCGTAGAGCGAAATAAGAAAAGATGTGTGTAAGAAAAACTCGTAAACCTCCTCTATATTTCGGAGATAATTCCTTACTCCATGCGATTTCGATCTTGAATTGGAATCTCTCCTTTCCCAAAACTGAATCCAAAAATCGCCCACCGATTGTGCAAATCCCTACCCAATAATCCTGCTTTTCTTGTTCTATAACCCACTCAATTAATATGAAACCAAAATCTCTTGTAGATCCAGTAGATCTAATCACTCTCCAAAACCGTAACTTAATCTTAAAAAAGAGATCCCCAAAACTGAGAATTGATCCCAACCAGAACAAAATAACAATTGAGAGATCGGATCCAAAGCTACGCTTTACCTCCGACATAGAAAGAGAAGACATCAGTCCTCACCGGCGAAGAAGATCGTCCCTCGAATCCCTCATCCTCCAATTTTAGGTCAAAAATATTTAATTAGTTATTTTTGATTAAGAAACAATTTAAGGTTATATATATATATATATATCTCTTAATAATAATTCACAAGTCAATTTTACTTATCTTCCACCTTCTCCTGTTGACACTTCACTATATTTTGCCGTGTACTTACCAAAATTTTCTAAATTTATTATTTACTTTTCAACAATCTTCTTTATAAAAAGAAAAAAAAAACAGTTTGCAACAATTTTTCGTATAAAGAACCATTAATATTTGTGAACCGTTTCTAACTTCCAATCCCATCCCATGATCTCCACTTCTTTAGTTACACTAAAAATATCACTACATAATTTGTTTCACACCAAAGTTCGAACAAATATTTATTCTCATTTGTATTGCTTTTCGTCTTTACAAGTAGTTATGTTTTGATTTAATAGAATGTAACAGATTGTAAAAGTGTAATTCTCATTAACTTGAACTCAATGTACATATTATTTAATATATAGACTTTACATCTCATAACTAACTTTAACAAACTATCAACTAACTCCAACTAACTTGTAACTAGAGTAACTACACACTATAGCCCCCCTCAAGATGGAGTGTAGATGCTTGAAACTCCAAGCTTGGCTAAAAGAACCCGAAATTGAGCTGGATACAGAGGCTTAGTTAGTATGTCAGCCACTTGACAATCAGATCTAACATGTAGGAGCTTTAGTATGCCTGAATCCACTCTTTTACGAACTGAATGGCAGTCCATTTCGATGTGTTTTGTTCTCTCGTGGAAGACTGGATTGTTACCAATGTGTATGGCAGCCATATTATCACAGAACAAAGTCGTAGGATTCTTGATAGGTAGCTGCATATCATGTATCAAGTTTATGAGCCAAGTAATATCTTTAACTACAAGAGACATGCTTCGATATTCTTCTTCTGCAGATGAGTGAGAGACCATTTTCTGCCTTTTTGATTTCCAAGAGATAAGAGAATCTCCAAGAAACATACAATAGCCTGATACAGAACGTCTAGTATCAAAACATGCTCCCCAATCTGCATCTGCAGAGGCCGTGAGTTCAATGTTTGGATCAGATGAATAGAATAGACCATGACCAGCTGTTCCTTTTATGTACTGCAGTAACTTATGTGCAGCTTTGAGATGAGGCACTCTAGGATTAGCTGAGAATTGAGCCAATTTTTGTACAGCAAAGCAAATGTCTAGCCTTGTGATAGTAAGATATATCAATTTGCCAATTATACTCCTGTAACATTCTGAATCATTAATCAAATCATCATCATCCTTTGATAACTTCTGGTTTAGTTCCATTGGGATTGAAGAAGGTTTGCATCCAAGCATTCTACATGAGTCTAATAACTCCAAAGCATATTTTCTCTGACAAATAGATAACCCAGCTGATGATCTTGCAATTTCTAAACCCAGAAAGTATTTCAGATCCCCTAAATCCCTCAGTTTAAAATGTTTCTGCAGTTGATTAATCAATGCAGTTGCAACAGATTGATGATTAGAGGCCACAACAATGTCATCAACATATACAAGGACAATGAGAATGTTTGAGCCTGAAACTTTGGTGAAAACGGTGTGATCATACTCCTTTTTGGTGAAACCAAGAGTGTAAAGGGTCTCTGCAAACTTCAAATACCACTGACGTGAAGCTTGTTTCAAGCCATAAAGAGACTTTTGAAGTTTACAAACAGCATTGGGAGGTAATGTACCTTGTTTGGGCTTACAACCTGGTGGAATCTTCATGTAAATTTCCTCATCCAAGTCACCATTCAAGAAAGCATTTGAAATGTCTAACTGAGTAAGGCACCAACCCAACTTAACTGCCACACCAAGTAACATTTTAACTGATGTTAACTTTGCAACAGGAGAATAGGTATCCACATAATCCAAACCCTCTTTTTGTGTGTATCCTTTAGCCACCAAACGAGCCTTGTATCTTTCCAAAGAGCCATCTGAATTATACTTGACTTTATATACCCATTTACATCCTATAGCATGTTTTGTAACTGGAAGAGAACAAATCTTTCAAGTGTTTGAACTCTCTAAAGCTGCAATTTTAGTATCCATTGCTGTGTTCCAGGAAGCATGCTTCTTAGCCTCAGTATATGAAGTTGGTTCAAACTCCTTTGTGATAGACATGATGAAATTGTGAAAATCATGATCTAATTTTCCATAAGAAATGACATTACACATTGGATATAGATTCTTGGTGCTGAGATTATAGCAATGATAGTCATGTAGATATCCAGGTTGTTTATGAGAACTTGACTTTGTAATAGGCTTGTCAAGTATCTGTAATGAATCCATATCTCTGACAACCACTGGTTTTGAAATTGAATCTTGTGGTATATCTGAATTAAGATCCTAATCTAATACTTGTGGAAAGAGAGGAAATATATATATGTGATATATGAATCCACCTTATTTGAGGCAAAATGAATAGATTTCCATGGAAGACCACATGTCTTGAGATAAGTACATTGTTGGATTCAATGTCCACAAGTTTGTAACCTTTAACACCTGTAGGATAACCAATGAATACACATGCTTTAGCTCTAGGCTGAAACTTGTTTCTTTGATGTGATGATGTTGAAACATAAGCTAAGCATCCAAATACCCCGAGGAGATGATAATCTGGAGTTTTATGTTTCAACATTTCAAAAGGGATTTGTTCTGAAGTATATGAGCTGGCAGATGATTGATCTAAAAGGCTGCTGTGAGGATGCATTCACTCCAGAACTTCAAAGGTAAATGAGATTGAAACAACAATGCACGAGCCACATTAAATAAGTGTTGATGTTTACTTTATAACTGAGTTTTGTTGTGGAGTTTCAGGGCAAGAATGATATGCCATGATTCCTTTATCTTTGTAGTATGTTGTAAAATTAAATTCAGGTGCATTGTCTGATCTCACACCTTTTATGGTTGTGTCAAACTGAGTTTCAATCATCTTTACAAACTCTGGAATGATAACAGTTACCTCATATTTGTTTTTGAGGAGATAAACCCAAGTAGCACTTCACTAATCTTCTACAATTGTGAGAAAGAATATGTAACCATCATGTGATACTTATGAGAATGGACCCCATGTATCTATCTGTATCAAATCAAAAGCTTTATTTTACTTATTGTTGTTTGATACAAAAGGTAAGTGTTTCTGTTTTGCCAAATGACAAGTTCTACAATGAGTTTGACTAAGATCTTTATATGTTGTTGAAGAAATAGAGGTGACATCAGATAAGAACTTCAGTTTTTGAAATGCAGGATGGCCAAGCCTTTTGTGCCATGTTTCTGGATCTACTTTCACTTGAAGACAATTTGGAGTAGGTTGAAGAAGACTTGAGTCTGTTGATTCCAAAAAGTAGAGGTTGGGATCAATTTACCCTTCCCAATCATCAATGCCTTTGTAGGATCCTGGATTTCACAGCCAAAAGTGTCAAACCAAACTCCACAATTCAATTGTTTGGTTATGAAACTTATGCTTAGCAAATGAAATTTAAAGTGTGGAATGAACAAGACTCCATGAATAGTGATGTTGGCATTGATTTGAACTGTGCCTATGCCTTGAATTTTAACAGCAATTCCATTAGGTAAGTTGACATTTGTATCATCAATTGATGTGAAATTCTGAAACATATTCAAATCATATGAAACATGATGGGATGCACCAGAATCCATCACCCATTTGTCCATATTTGTTATCTTATTGGATAAAGAATGGAAGTAATACTTATTATCCGCAGATAATGTGCAAAAGATTTGGGGAAAGATAGTACCAGAGAATTGGCATATTGTTGCCTTTGAATTGGCATATTGATGAATTGTCTCTGGTATCTAAGTTAGAGTTGCAGTAGATGGATGAAGCTTAGAGCTCAAATAAGCTACTAAGTTCTGAATTTGATAAGAAGACAGATTGACTGCTGAATCATTCTGATTATCAGTAATAGCAATATTTGTAGCAAATTGTTGTTGTATCCTTTGATTCTTTGGCTTCCAACCAGGAGGATAGCCATGTATTTTATAGCATTTATCATCTACATGACCTTGTAATCCACAGTGAGTACATGTAGGTCTTGGTTTTGGATTATTAGTTTCAGTCTTTACAGGTTTGGATTTGACCTGAAAAGCAGAAGGAGATGGAGCAACAATTACTCTTTGTCTTTGGGAAGCATCTCATTCTAGCATATTGTACATGTCAGAAAGAGATGGACGAGGCTTCATATTCAAGATCCGGCCTCTGATATTCGAGAAATCATCATTTAGACCCATCAAGAATTGAATTATCCTTCTTGTTTCCAAATCTTCAAGACGTTTCATAACCTGTGAACATCTACAACCTCCATGCTCCATCAGGTTCTTTGTGCAAGCCAATTGATCCCACAAAGTAACTTTCTTTGTATAGTAATATGATAAAGACATTGTACCTTGACGTAGTGTACAAATTTCTTGATCAAGATTATAAATCTGTGGAAGATTACTTTTGTGAAAACGTTTGTAGAGATCATCCCAAACATCTGTTGCATCAGGAATGTAAAGGATGCTTGCATAAATTTGTTTTGAAACGACATTAAGAATCCATGCTTTAACCATGCTATTGCATCGAATCCAAATTTTGAGTACAGGATCTGAATCAAAAGGTCTAGGTAAATCACCATCCACAAAACAGATTTTGTTCTTAGCTTGCAAGCTAATGTTCATTGTAACGATCCAAGAATTGTAATTATCACCATTGAGAATCTCCGAAACTATAGTCATTCCAGGATGATCTCCAGAATGAAGATAGAGAAGATGATGATGATCATCAATTGAATCTGAACCTGTGAATTGCGAACCGGATGATTGCGAAGCTCCATTTAACTTTAATTTTGTCTTTGGAATTGATTGATGAAGATCGTCTTCGAAATCTGTTGTGGGTGCTTTGTTCCTGAGCTTGGTTCCTTTCTTGGTCATTTTCGATAGAATTGGAGTTGAAAGATGAACACAACAAAGCTGAAATGGAATCAAAGACTGATAGAAGAAGAAAAAAGAGGTTGAAAAACAGAGGAAACAGAATGTTTTCCTGAGAAAGAAGAGAAGAAAGTGAAGGAAAAGAAGAAAGAAGAAGAAGAAGAAGAAAAAGAGTTTATCGCGGAAAATTGAATGAGAAAAAAGATTTCTCCTGATACCATAATAGAATGTAACAGATTGTAAAAGTGTAATTCTCATTAACTTGAACTCAATGTACAAAGTATTCAATATATAGACTTTACATCTCCTAACTAACTTTAAGAAACTATCAACTAACTCCAACTAACTTGTAACTAGAGTAACTACACACTAATATGATTACTCCCTTTCCGCCTTTTTCACACATATCTTTCTTTTTTTCTTTTTCTGATAAAGATGGGCATTCACACATATCTTCTCTAATTTAACTTTCTAAAAAAGCTATTAACATTCTTTTCTCAAACTAATTGTAAAGTTCATCCAACAACATGCAAAAAGGATAATCTTCTACTCACATACATGGAAACTACACAAGCTATAGCCAAAATCTTCTTAGAGTCATAAAACACAACATAACGGTTTGAAAATATAGGAGAATGGTATAAGAGGAGAAAGAAGAAAAAATGGTGCCAATTACGCTCATAAGTGACGATCAGAAAATAACTTGAAACATGTTTAAGGTATAAGAATTTGTTTTTCTTAAATAAAAATGAAAATTTTTAATTTTTCATAAAAGTTATTATTTGCATATTTTAACGTTTTCAAAAGCTTATAAAATGATTGTTTGTTGATTTTAGTTTTTTTTAAAAATTAATTTATCTGTCTATAATTTTGTAATATGATTAATATTTTTATGTACTATTTTTAAGACATATTCATATTTTTTGGTGAATCATTTATTTTTATTGGTCCATTAATTGCTAATAATTACATAGTTCTACCAAATAATATAAAAATATAACTAAAAATCAAATTTTATTAACAAACAAAAAATTATGACTTTGGTATATTTTAGTATATTAACATATACAATGTTGCTTGTTACTGTTTTATTCTATTACTTTCCATGACCTATTCCTTTTTGGATTAGGGTTAAAGAATATCATATCAATATAAGATTGCAGAATTTTTTGTGTACCCTCGATGATAAAAGTGGGACGAATCCGGATATTCGGGGTTTTTCCAGAATATCTGGATCCAAAACCCAAGACTAAAAGAGAGAAATCTCCTCAAGAGCCTTTTGTTGTCAAGAATCATCTCTAGGAGTTACCATATGCGCGTTTGTATCACTATAGAACCTAGTACAGATCATCTTTCTTATTATGTTCTTTTTCTCAAGGTTAAAACCATCGATATGATCTTTTTATCTCCTTCTTCTTTTTACTTTAGGGTTTCCATGGTTGTAAAGCATAAGTCTACTCTTTCTCTCTTTACATCTACTATTTTATAATATTTATTTTCTTTTGCGAACCTCGATCTTTCTCTTTTGGGTCTAAGACTACATTTCTCTTACATTCTCCATCTCCAACCAAAGCTAAGGTAAAGGACATGTCTGAATCTCTCTTTATCATATCCTACTTCTCTTATCTATGTTAGTCTTTGTTTAAATCTCATATTCTTGCATATCAAGCTGACAATATTGTGTGTTTTATGTAAAACTATGAATCAACTATAGCATGAAGATATGAACCGATTATTGTTTGAGCATGTTGATTGACAGTGTATGTTGCTTGACAACGGACTAGAGAAATCATAACGAGTGGGAAACATGACATGAAAGTATGATGTTAGGTATCTAGATCGGAAAGGAACTAATGTAGATGCTTAGTTCTATGGTTTTTAAGGTGATCCGTAATGGGCAGATGGCGTCATTGAATGTTGATGTTAGGCATCAAATTTTAGGGAGGAACTGACCTTCGTTGTGAGATGACTCATTTTACTTTTAGGGTTCAATGACCTAACTAGGGCTTAAGAGACTCTAGATGTGGGAGGACGATGTTAAAGGCCTCAAACTGATGTGTTGATAAACGCTTTTTGTACATAATCGTCGAATAAGTGAAAGGTTGATCACCCTTCCATCGAGCCTTTAGGCGGCAGACAATCGCTTACGTTATGTAGGGACCTTGTGTGATATTCTATATGTGCGCTTTATGTTCCCTTGTTTGAATTTAATGCTTTCTTAATGCATAGACTTGCGTGGATGGTTGTTAGTACTTTGTAAGTGTTTATGGGTTCATGAATCCCCTTCGCTAAGTAAGCTCTCCATAGGAGTTTACTCACCTCTGGTTTCCTTTTATTCCTTTTTTTGAAGAATATAATGAGTTGACGGAGTCTAAATCCGATTACTGTTGGTTTTTAGGGCTCTTTGAGTTTGTCTTCTTGCAATAAATCTTTTGATTATATTTGATTGTTGAATTGGATTTGTTAAACGAATTTTCAATTTAAAAATAACGTATGTTATTTAATGGTTTTATTTGAAATAAAGTTGTTTGTTCATTATAAATTTTTCTAAGTTATAGTTCTACCTTTTAACGAGAGTCAAATCGTCTCAATATGGTATCAACGCTTAGGTTTGCCAAACCGGTTCTGTTCTGGTAGGCCACGAGATACAAAGTTTCAAAAAGGAAAGTTTTCAATCTAAGAAAGTTTTCAAAAAGAAAATTTCCAAAAAACAAAGTGTTTTAAAAAAAATGGGAAGTTTCCAAAAAGGATTTTTCATAATTGGAGAGGAGTTTTAAAATGTTAAAATATGCATAACGGTTCCGCACTCTGATCAAGCATAATCGACTTTCTTTCCTTNATGGGAAGTTTCCAAAAAGGATTTTTCATAATTGGAGAGGAGTTTTAAAAGGTTAAAATATGCATAACGGTTCCGCACTCTGATCAAGCATAATCGACTTTCTTTCCTTGCATATGTCACCTAGAGGAGCCTGAGGAAGACCTGCTAACATCGTTTGAGTCGCCAAAGCTAAGTCATCATAGATATATGTAGAGCATTAGGGATGACGAGGCTCCAGATTCGATTGCACGTTAGAGAGACATTGTTCAACACGTTGGAGTGATCTTGAACCACTAATTGTGGGAATTTATGAGACATTTACGGGAGATGAACGTGGAAACGTTTGGGGGAAGGTCAAACCCTACTACAGCAGACCATTAATAGCAAAAATTGGGAAGAAGCTATTCAATGTCTTGTGGCTTACCAGAAAGATCTCACAGTGCAATACATACAAGAAGAAACCCTCTTATGGTCGGAAGGAGTTGTGGAGACTCAAAGGTGTCATCTTACATGGGAAGACTTCTTAGAGAAATTTACTAAGATGTATTTTCCAAAGTAAACAATGAAAAAGTTGGAAACGCAGTATCAGATGTTCGAAATTTTAGGCTTCAACCCACTCTTGAATCTCCTGATGAGTTCTTGCCCATCCATGTGTTGCCCTGCGTACCTTCACAATTTGGCGAATTCCAACTCGTATTATCTAACATTTCGTGGTCTTTGGCGTAAGTCATAAAACTTTACTTCTAACTTGTCCATTGTTTTCTTGGGGAAATATTTTTTAGTAAATTCCTCGCGAAAGTCCTCCCATGTCAGGTGACGCCTTTGAGTCTCAACAACTCTTTACCACCATAAGAGGGCTTCTTCCTTCAAATATTGGACTACGAGATCTTTCTGGTAAGCCACGAGACATCAAATACCTTTAAAGCTTCTTTCCAATTTTTTCTTCTAAGGGTCTCCTGTAGCGGGGTATGACTTCCCCTGTACATTTCCACGTTCATCTCCCGTAAATGTCTCATAGCTTTCTAGTAGTTAGGTCCTAGCTTGTAAGCTCATACCGGTGCTGGAGGGGGAAACTCCCTTGCTCTGACTGGTCAGACACCAGTGATGGAGGTGGGACTAAAAAATGTGCTCCGCATGTGGTGATGGGTAGTCTGGTGCAGCTAGTGTAACATATGGTTGAGAGTATACACGTACTCTTAGAATCACTGGTGGTGGGTGCGCATGCGCAACTGGTACAAAAGGTAGAGGCATAAGATCTACGGGTCCAACAAACACTAGCGCAGGGATTTATTGAACCATTGCTTGAAATCTCCTTAGCTCTTCTAGAAGTTCAACAGTGTCGACAACAAGAAGGTTGAGAACAACAGGTGAAACAAATGATTCTATGAATAGCTTACCAGTAGCTACTCCAACTTGTTGAGTATACATCCACCCACAGTTAGACCCATTGGCGACATCGATGGTGGAAC
The DNA here is from genome assembly GCA_900406425.1 of Iberis pinnata. NCBI lineage: Eukaryota > Viridiplantae > Streptophyta > Magnoliopsida > Brassicales > Brassicaceae > Iberis > Iberis pinnata. The sequence continues at coordinate 13,592 of OVBE01009930.1, forward strand.
AACAACTTTGGGCAACACTTGAGATCCCACAATTGGTGGTTCCAAGATCACTCAAACGTGTTAAATAACATCTCTCTGACGTATAGTCGACTATAGATCCTGACTCTCCCCAATGCTCTTTGTAGATCTCTATGCAACTCAACTATAGCAACTCTAGCAACATTCACATGTTTTCCTTGGACTGTACAGGGTGCCATTTGTATGGATAGAAAGCCGATTAAGCTTAATCAGAAAATAAAATGTCGCAAATATAAAGAGTGTAGAACCGTTGTGCTTATTTTAACCTTTCAAAAACCATCCCCATTTTCCAAAACAATCCGTTTTCGAAAACTTTCCATTTTTAAAAAAAAATTAAAATCCTTTTTGAAAACTTTTTTTTTGAAAACTTTCCTTGTTTGAAAATTTCATTTCTAAGAACTATTTTACCTCAGGTATACCTCTCGGGCATAATCGTTTTGGTAAACCTAGGCTTTAATACTAAAATGAGACGACTCGACCTCTGTGAAAGAGTAGAACCATAACTTAACAAACTCTATAACAAAAAGTCAACTTAATTTCAAATAAAACCATTAAATAACAAACACTATTTTTAATCAAAGTTCCGTTAAAAAAACCAAAAGAATAATAAGAAATAATCAAAAGATTTATCATAGAAAGATTATTTGAAAGAGCCTCAAAAAAAAAACACTACTCTAATTCAAAATTCGTCAACTTGTTATGTTCACCTGAAAAGGAAAATAGAAGGGAAGTAGGGGGTGAGTAAACTCATTAGGAGAACATACATGGTGAATGGGGATTCATAAACCTACAATCACTCACAAACTATTAACAATCATTCACACAATTCTATGCCTAAATCAAGCATTTAGTTCAAGCAAGTGAGCCTAAAGCTTGCACAAAGAATATCATACAAGGTCTCTACGTAGCATAAGCGGCTGTCCCGACACCTGAAGGCTCTATAGATGGGTGATCAATCCTTCTCCTCTCAGAAGATTATATATAAAAAGGGTTTGTTAGCGCAACCGTATGAGGCCCTTACCAGTGTTCTCCCGTGATTAGGGTTTCCTTATCCCTAGTTAGGTCATTCAACTCTATAAGTAGATGAGTCATCTCACGACGGCAGAAGGTAAATTTCTCCATGAAACTAGATGCCTTACATCTACATTCCTTAACGCCACAATATTTTCCCGTTACTAATGACCCAAAACACCACATAATGTAGAGATTTTGGTTCCTTTCTATTCTATATTCCTAGGATCATACTTTCACGTCACGGTTTCCACTCGCAATGTTTCAAGCTCGTTTTCAAGCAACACACTATCAATCAACAAGATCAAATAATAACTAGTTCATATCTTTATCTTATAGTAGATTCATAGTTTTACATAATACACACAGTATAGTCAACTAGATATGCAAGTGATATACTTATATTTTAACTTGTTTATAGCTTTATTCCGCATCCATTTATGTTAGATTCATGATTATTTAGACTAGTATTGGTGCATTTGCATGTGCATTCTCATATTTCAGGTGATTGGGACCATGGATGCAAGTTACGGATCAAAAGGAGGTCGAAAAGTGAAGAAACGCCCAAAAACAAGACACATCGGTCAGGCACATCGGTCAGGAACAGAGCACCTGACCGATGCAAGGAGGAAAAACGACCAGGGAGTTGTATCGGTCAGGGCATCGGTTAAGACCTGACCGATATGTCCACATCGGTCAGGCATATCGGTCAGCCCTGACCGATGCAGA
>OVBE01009932.1:0-15527 GCA_900406425.1 Iberis pinnata
TTCTTCTTTCTCTGATATGTGTAAATGATTGGTGGATGTGAATCTTCATAGGTATCAGATTGCCATTTTGTTCGAAATGAAATACAGTCTAGGACACTACTTCATATTCATGTTGATACTAAAGCTCATCTCGCTGACATCTTTACGAAACCACTTGGTAGACAAGCTTTTGCTGATTTCAGGATCAAAGTGGGCATTCAAGACTTGCACGCTCCAGTTTAAGGGAGGGTATTGTGATATTATCATATCTCTCAACTTAAGAAACTTACTTCATCTATATCAATTACATATTCTTATATTTATAGTCTTCGATACTTGCTCTCTGTATATTTCAAATCATCTCTCAATGAAATACAACAGTGGTTTTTGCCCTTACTATGTTTCTTCAGTTGGTGATCATATTATGCGCTCTAGAAAGCTATGATTCCACTATTTGATATACTTCTTAAGTCATGGAAAGGTCCAGCGTTGTCGATGCAACATGGCTAATGACCTTTCTCCCCAATTCATGGACAACGGCCATTACCGAGAGCATTTGGAAGTTTTTCAATTTCACGACTTAAATTGAGTACTTGGTTTTACATCTGGATGACCTTCCAAGCCTCATCCTCTTGGCTTTGTTATTGTGTATAAGGTGTATTTCACCACATGTGGGTAGTAGTTTCAATTTCTTCGGCTACTGATCTAGTATCATCCATCACCTTACTTGACACTATCTAGCCAACACTTCTGTCTTGCCTGCTTTTTATCAATATTTTTACTCTCTTATCTGAGCTTAGGTTGTGTTCAAGACTATGTACTCTTTTTCCTGGTTGTAGTTTAATCTCACAAGATTTTTTTAAAACCAGGTTTTAACGAGTAAACTTTTGAACACACCAAAAAACTTAATGGCTTCTTCTCCTTTCTTTTCTCATTTACCTCACCCATCTATTTTTAGGGCTTATTCATCTTGTACATATAATATTTAAATCTTTTGATTAATAAATTTAACATTTAATAAAAAAGATATATATATATATATATGCTTTGGAAGCCAAGAGATGTTATATTGAAGTTTTTGAATAATTTAATTCAAGTTTACATATTTTTAGTTTTGATTTATAAAATGCAATTTATTAATTACTTAATACAAATTTTAATGTTGAATAAAATTAAATGGATTATATGAGTTTAAAATCTCAATATATTATTTATCTGCATATGTGGGGTCTTAATAATCAAATATTTTTGTTCGCTAAAGTATATATAATATTTTATAAAAGTTAATAACTTTATTTTATACGATATTTATGATTTGTTTGTTGACATTTGAAAAACAAATAGAGTATGATCCATTTTTAATTTTTTGGTTCAAACATGTTTGATGAATTAGAATAATCATGTTTGCAATATATAATTTGTCAACTTCATCTATAGTAAAACTTGTATAAATTAATAATGTTGGAACTTAAAAAATTTATTAATTATAGAGATATTAATTAATCGATAAATTAATATATATATATATATAGTGTTAGATTTAATACATAATTTTTTTTAATTTTAGTACAATATTTTAAATGATATAAATGAACTTATAAAAATGCCAAAATGGTGTACACAAACTTGAAATCATTAACAACAATCTCTTTTATCGTATGTTGTAAGCATAATAAATTATCTACATAAACATGTTTCTTCGATACATGTGAAAAAATTTATATGTTAAAAGTCAATATTATATAATTTTTCACAAATCTTGGTATGTATTTTATCAATATTATATATTTGTTTTTGTGTTGGATTTGAAAGTGTAAAATGAGTTACATCTCGTTTTAATAAATACAATATTTAACAAAAGAAGGAAAAAAATGCCAAAAAAATTCCAAGGCCAAAAAAACTTGAATTCTTTAGTAAGCCATTTGAATTTTTATATTGTTGTATGAAACCATTTAAAAAATCAATCATTGGTTGACTTGTTCATTTTAGATACGCCATTAGTCAACAATTATCTTCAACTAACACTGTTAATAAATCTATTAATGACCGTCGTTATTTAATACGTTCGCGTTTTGATAAATATAATATGATGGAAAAAACGTAAACAAATTCCTAATTTTTTCCTTAGCTCCTCCAAAGAACACTTCATGGTGATGAACATCGGATTGTGATACAGATGCAGCGAGATCGTGGTAGCGAGTTCCGGTAGTGTCGTACTTAGAGTTATAGAGACTTAAGACGATTTAGAAAATATGAGTCCTTAAATACTAATTAAAAATAAATAACATTAAATATTAAGAAAAGTATTTATAAAAGCTTATTCTAAAAGATGAAGACACCTTTTATTACAATTAATTATTTTAGCAAGTTTTCATATTTTGATGTCTCGCATTAGATATGATGGCTGGCTAAGTTATATAATTTTTTGTGACATAGTGAAGTTATTCTTCTACCATTATAAAAGCCATCGCTATTTTTTCTCAGCTTATCTCTAGGCCATAATGCTAAAACCAAAAATTATTAACATAAATTTCTCTAATCACCCACAAAAACAAGATTAGTTCTCCAAGACAATTCCAGAAAGTAGATGTAATTTTAACATGGTTTATATAGATTTGCTTGAGATAAAACTAAAATTCCCCAAAAATTTTAGTTTTGTATGTAGTCACTTAAATTAGCTCGTGTCCTTAATATAAAAACTCTTATATATCTTATAAAAACTTCATTCTGAGAACAAGAAACAAATCTTTTTTATGAGAGCTGGTGAGATATTTGTATCACATTGGTATAAAAAAAAGTAAGGGAGAATTAGTTAAGAGAGTTTTTTTCTTCCTATGTTTGTGGAATTATATCTTTATTACACAAGTTTGTAAAACTAACCCTTTATTAAAATTTAAGTCTCTTTTACCCTTAATTATTTTTACAACTATTTAAAAAAAAAAAAAATCATTTTTAGACGGAATAATCATTCTGGCCTGGAACGGTCATTCCAAAATGCTCCAGGAACTTCCTGAGATATTTTAGAACGACCGTTCCAAGCCAGAACGGTCGTTCCAAAATGTTTGAGAAACTCTACGGAACATTTTGAAACAACCGTTTTGGCTTTGAACGGTCATTCCAAAATGTTCCACGAACTTCTTGAGATATTTTAGAACGACCATTCTAGGTCAAAACGGTCGTTCCAGTCCATATTGGTTGTTCGATGCTTTTTTATAAATATTTTTAAAGTTTCCGCTTTTGATTAGAAATGTAGGTGAATTACGTTATACTTTTGAGTTAAATAATGATGTCATTTGGGTTGGGCCTTTCCTTTGATCCTTCATACTTTTTCATAATAGTATAGCCAATTGTTTTGGCTGAAGTCGTCCTAGAGAATTTGTTTTTCTTAGAAGGAGCACATGTATGTTCAGCAACATACTTGTTGATTCGAAAATATGATGATCCAGCTAGACACCCCACACGAATTCTCCAATTGCAGAACTGATCTTTGCACCGTAAACACCAAAAACAAGTACAAGATTTTACAACTCTATAATCAAAGTCATAAAGTTGATCTTTTTTATACAGTCAACCACTCTAATCTTTTGATATTCACAAACAACAAATTCGGACATCAACTGATTATCACCACCAACTTTAACATCACGATTATATCTTTTCAAATCATCATTCAATCTAGAGTTACTTACATATTCTCTTGATGATTGGGGCTTATTGTGAGCATCTTTTTCATCAACTGAATCTTCTGGCGGTTTATTCAAATCAAATTACATCCTGGTATTTTGATCATCACCACTACGTTTAAATTTCACACACAAACACATTGCATTCTCTTTTTCAAAAAATCCGAACAAATGTTTAACTTGGCGATCACTTGTGACAATTACTGGTGGAGATTCTAAGTAATCAACCAACCCAAAAGGGGATAACTGATTTCCAAATCGGTTGTACCCAAATCCATATTGAAATCCTCTATAACCATTGTCTTCATCTCTTGCAAAGTAGAATTAGATTCCAAACCAATCATTCTACCACATTTCTCTTTATCAATGATGAATCTCCAACAATTATTTTCAAACAATCTCTACATACCATACATCACATATATGAGTATCATATTTTCCTGTCAAATAACAATCAAGATTAGTTTTTAAAAGGTATTTCACATTCTACATATATACTAGATTTTCTAGAATACTTTTCAAAGTAAAATAGAAAATTTATTCCAGAATTATGTATTTTAAATGTGAATAATCTAGAATTGCTATTTTATACTACATAACTTTTTATTCTAGAAAATATATTCCAGAATAAGTGGATACAATAGAAAATATATACCATAACACGTCATATTCTAGAATATATTTTCTAGAAAAGTTTATATTCTACAATAGATTTTCCAGAACAAGTCATATTATAGATTTATATAACAGATTTTCCAAAAAAAATGTCGTATTCTAGAACAGAATTTCCAGAAGACGTCATATTCTAGAATAGATTTTCCAGAAAACGTCATATTCTAGAATAGATTTTCCATAAGACTTCATCTTCCTAAAATCACAAATCGATTAACTCAAACATTACTTTCGTTTTTATATAAAAATCACTAGAATCTATGAGATCATTTAAAAATACAATAAGAAAAAAAATAACACTCCACAATGTCGTTTATGTTATGTGATAGGTAAAGAAGTAAGAGGTAAATTATGTGATAAGAACTAAACAATGTCACCTTTAAATATCAAAACATTAACAAAAGAGAAAAAAAACGAATCTACACATACGAACTTACCTTATATGTCAACTTTGATCACTACTTGATGTTTTTCATTGTGGATTTTGATAAAGGATTCCTACGGATATATGTTTAGAGAAACTTAGATATGGAAGGAGAAGAAAAAAAAAACACAGAAAGAAAAAAAACGTTGTCTAAAAAAAATTTGTAGAGAATTAAATATAGTTAATAGGGAATAATTTATAAGAGATATTGTAAGAATATAAATAGATATGGATAAAGACAAAAGCATATTAGGCATGAATTGACTTTTTTAAAAATGGTTAATTCCACAAAGATAGAAAAAAGCCCTTTCAGCTAATTCTCCAAAAAATGTAAGAGCATCTCTAATAGAGAAACCCTTAAAAGTTTCTTAATAAAAAAATAATAATATTATTTTAAAAAATATGTGAATAGTGNGAATTGACTTTTTTAAAAATGGTTAATTCCACAAAGATAGAAAAAAGCCCTTTCAGCTAATTCTCCAAAAAATGTAATAATCAGAAACTAGACTACCAATTCTAAAGAGAGTAGATGAACTGAATAAATACAACAAAGTGAAAACTAAAAAGAGATTTTATTTAAAAAAAAACTAAAAAGAGCGTCCTCCATTTTACAATATTTCTTCAAGTTGCCATGAGATCTCCATAGTTGGGCATAAGCAAAACTCCTCATGAAAATATCCCAACTGCTCGTAGAAGTTTCTGCACCAACAGAGACGAAGTCCATGTGATACAATAATTCGATTGACCAGAACATAGAAAAAACAAACAATAGAATTGACTTCAATGCTCAAGTGAAATCCGTAGAAAAGGTAATATAGTTACCATGTTAACGACACGTTTTGCTTGTCATGTATCTCAGAGTGCCGATTAAAACAATTTAAACTTCATCCCGATGTTCATCGCCGTGAAGTGTTCTCCGGAGGGAGCTGGGTCGCTCGAAGGAGAAAATTAAGGTTTTGGTGAGTTTTGAGGATTGTCGTGGTAAGTTATGTTTTTTTCATCAAATTATATTTATAAAAATGCTGACTTTTGAATAACGATGGTCATTAACTTATTTATTAACGATGTTAGTTGAAGATGAATGTTGATTAATGGCGTGTCTAAAATGGACATGTCAATTGATAATTGGTTTTTTAAATAGCTTCATATAAAAATATTGAAGTTTAAATGGTTCACTAAAGAGTTCGAGCTTTTTTGGTCTAAATGTGAAAGTTCAGAATTTTTTTATCATTTTTCCCAAAATAAGTCTCGGTATGTATTTTATTTGGGAATGTCTATCATGTCCTAAATACGACATAAATGCATTAATATTTTATTTCTAAATTTTTCATTATGGTTCACCCAAAATTTTTGTTTATCCATCCTACATCATTATTCCCTCATTTTATAAACTCATTTTATAAAGATTGTCATTTTAAATTTTTCACAAGTTTATGTTTTCTATAAAAATAATATTAAATATTCTAAATCAATCAACAGAAAAATACTTTAGTTATTTTATTGATCAAATTTATTAAATTTTTGTATTGAAAACCTAAAATTATACTTTTTTACAATAAAAAAGTAAATAATAGATAAAAAGACAATTTTTTTATAAACAAAAATTATTTAACTTATTCAGCATGTGTTAGCTTACCAATGTGTAAGACTTTTTTTTTAATTAAAAATCGTGTAGAATCAAAGTAGTTTAAATAATAGACACGTAGACCACAAAATGAAACATGACTTTTTTAGATTTGATCTACCCGACGATACACATAAACCCTAGAGAAGAATACAAATGCTAAAAATCCAAGGGCGGTGAAAAGAGCAAGTAGCCAATAAAAGTAATCAACATGAGCTCGGTTCAGGTTAGTATTGAACCAGCTATCCCCACCATCTTTTCCGGTAGCCGAATTAATGATAGTGATTAGAAAGCCACTCAAGAAACTCGAAAGACCCATCGCACTCAAAGAAAGTGCAAGACCGATACTCCGCAGATCGGTTGGGACTTGGTCATAGAAAAACTCTTGTGTACCCACCAGAGAGAAGACATCAATCATCCCAAGTAGTAAATACTGAGGGACGAACCACCATATCGACATAGGAACAGTTGCATCTGGTGTATCTACAAGTCCATGTTCTTTAGCCGTCTCGAGACGTTTCATTTCTACCAATGCGGCAAGCACCATATTGAAGCTTGAAAGTACCATTCCGGCTCCTATTCTTTGGAGCATTGTAATCCCAAAAGGCTTTTTTGTAATCAATCTAACTAAGGGAAGGAAAACACGCTCATAAGTTGGAACTGAGATCAAAATTGATACGCCAATAAGCGACTGAAAAGTAGCTGGAGGGATTTCGAAACCAGGCAAAATTTTCCTATCCACTGTAACGCCTTGCTTAGTGAAGAAAGTAGCGTATTGGGCATAAGGAATTGTACAAACCACCGATGTGATCCATATCGGAATAAGCCTTACTAAAGCCATCGCATCTTCAACATCCCTACTATTACATGCCTCTGCACCTCCTTCTCCTGAGAGCAACGCTTTTGCAAGGAACCTTTCCACAAAAAATTAATTCAAAGCAGGGACATAGACTAATATATATATATATAATAAACATATATGGACCAACTTACTCAAGGTGACCTTTCCGATCAAATCTTGAGTTTTCTAAACTTAGCTTCCGATTCTTATAGGCGATGACAAAAACTCTACCGATTCTAGCAAATGCATTGTTCTCTTTACATTCTCTTTTGGGATATCTGTAAAATTGTTTTCCGAGCAAGAAGAGAGCAAGAGCCACAACCATGAACAAACAAGGGATCCCAAATCCAAGTGCCCAATTAACATTGTCTTGAACGTAAACCACCACAATGATTGATAATGTAATTCCAGCAGATAAACTCAGAAACCACCAATTGAAAAACGATCCTCTAGAGAGTCTCTCTTTAGTATCTTCCACATCAAATTGGTCCGCACCAAAAGCTTGAACACACGGCTTGTGTCCACCTTGTCCAATCGCAACTAGATACAAAGAGCAAAAGAAAAGCATATTCACCCACGGACTAGCTAAAGCATCATTACGTAATCCCATTAGGATTAAGGAAGCCGACAAAGTCAATAGTCCTAGTCCCTGTAACAAGAAAGGTGTCCCCCCAAATTTATTGTCCAAATCCTCAATTAGAAATTTGGAGAAGAGAAGAGAAGAGAAGCGTACGAGTATGTAGATGAGAGAAGCTACAACGATTGTCCGGTAACGACCGAGATAAGCGTCTGCGATGAAAGCTCCTACAACAGGAAGCATCGATGCGGTTCCTGACCATGTGTTCACATTTACGGCCGCCGTCGCCGTCGATTGTTTGAGAGGTCCGGTGAGGTAAGTAATTAAGTTGGAAGCAATCCCAAAGTAAGCAAATCTCTCTGCAACTTCCACGCCTGCAGAATTTTCAACAAAATTTTAGGCTCTTGTCTTTTTTATTTTATTTTATTGATGCCTAGACTTTACCTATAATGAACCAGGCGGATCTCCATCCGCCGGTGGATGATTTTTCCGCCGGATTTCCATGGTAGTTGACGGAATCGCTTACAACATCTTTAAGAAGTGAAACTTCTTCCTCTCGGATCTTCATAGAGCCTACCCCATTATGCCATTATTTTCAAGGCAAAATCATATAAACAAATATTCAAAAAATACCACTGATGCTTCTCCGGGGGATCTAGGAAATGGAGAAAGGTTGGGCTTCTCTGGAATTGATTAGAACTCGATAATCAATTTGCAGAAACTATTAAAACTTAGAAATGTAGACAACAACAGGGAGTTGAAAGTTGAGTTTTTCTTCTTTTCTGCTTATTCATCTTATCTTCATGTTTTCTCTGCTTACTCTTCTCTTCCTCTCTCTCTACTTCTCAGCTTTAAAACAATGTTCTATACTTTATTTTATACAAAATAAATAATAATATAAAATTCATTGTATGCTGTTATGTTAATAAAAGTTGGTTGTTATGCCAATGATAGGTTGTAGTTCTTTTACGTTTTTTTATTTGAAGTGAAAAAACCTTTAAAATATCTGAATTCTCTAATTTTTTGCTCGTTTAATAAATAAATTTATTTTGTTATCATATTAATTTACCTATTTTCATTTGTTGCCACATTAAATTCTAAATAATATAAAATCGTAATTCTTTTTTACATTTCATTTGTCAACATAACAACGGTTCTGTTAGTCAATTATACCGTAAAAAAAATTATCAATTAAAGTTTGTTTTAGCTAAAACAGGTTCGATTCACTCAGATCCGTATAGTTGTCTATGCTGTAAATGGATTCTCACATAAATCACATTATTAATTGACGAAGATAGAAAAATAAAGCTTGTGGAAGCATCGAGTGTGCTCGTAAATCTTAATTTGGCCTTGTCTATTTCGATCACTCTCGAATTCAGGTTTATATTGATTAATTCATTTGAGTGTCGTGATCTTCTATGATGTAGAATTTTTTTGTCAATGAGATAGAAATTAGAATCTAGGTCTCTGCTTAATATAATTCCGAGTTTAGTTTGGTTATAAAAAAAGCATCATCTGGAAAAAAAAAAACAAGGAATCACCAAAACAAACATCATTTGGAAGTTTTTCGATTCACACAGAGATAGTAATAATCGTCTATTCCGAAAATGGATTTCAGATAATCGGGATTAGTAATTGGTGAAGATAGAAAAATAGAGCCCCTTTCATTGCTCAAAAGAGATGCCTTTATCTGAAATTGATAAAGTTATAGCTTTAACATTGCACAATGGGGTAATTCAGATGAGATTAATAGTAACTGGATGTAAGTGATTTAGTCTAGAGATTGGATTGCTGAAGGCATAATTGTCGGGTGCGAGGAGTCTTTCATGGCTGATTAAAGATTTTTTTCTCAAACAATGTTTTTTTTGTTTTTTCTGGTTACGGTCTAGTTGACCAACATAAATATTAAATTGACTAACGAAATTTTTAAAAAATTATAATTTAAAATATTTATGATTTAAAATGGCAAAATGAAAGTATAAGAATTAATATAGCAATGAAAGAAGTTCGTATATTAAACAGACAAAAATTAAAGAGTTCGAGTATTTAAAAGTTTTTCATCTTATTTTAATATTATATTTAATATAAGATAATTGCACCGGATATTCACATTATACTATTTACAATTGGATGTGTTGAATAACTTTTTCAACTATTTAACTTTTGCAGTGAAAGAGTTGAAAAGATGAAAAATGAGGTGGTAAGTTTGGTGTTGAATACATTTAACACGATTTATCAAAAAAGTGGGATCAATGCTAACATATATCATTTTTAATTAGATATAAAAATTAAAATCAAAATAAAATATAAATAAATGTTGGTTTTGAGTAACTATTGGTTGTTGGAATTATTGCTATATTTTTCATCCAAACTATTTAATCTAAATTATATTATAATAAACTATATTTTATATTTATAAAGAAAGAATTATATTGAGTACCATAAAAAACAATGAACCTATGTGAAATGCCATATTGAAGAAACCTTTTAAATCATACCATAATCATGTTGATGAATACATTTTTGTCCCTGACAAATTGCTAACACATATTTCTATAACTTGATTTCTTATTAAAAGATTAAAAGCTTTTAAAAATATTTTCTCTAACTTCTTTTACTTCCATTAAGATTTTGCTTTTTTATAAAGATAATTGTTTATCATATTTATTTTCTCTCTCCAAACTCAAACATCCTAAGAACCCTAACAACACAAAATCAAACCCAAAACTAATAATTTTTTTCCAACACATAAATTTGAAACCCACTCATTCACATCATCAAATGTTGCATGTCAACCGTCACATGCTGCATGTCCACCATCAGATGATGCATGTCCACCATACCATCAGATGTTGTATGTCCATCAACTGATGTTGCATGTCCACTATCGGATGTTGCATGTCCACCTTCAAAGGTTGCATTTGCATCATATGACTATGCATGTCCACCATCAGAAGTTGCACATCCACCATCACATTTTGCATGTCCACCATCATATACTATTATTTGTCTATTCAAATTGCAATCTGATTTCTCTTCAATATTGTTCACCACCTTCAACCATTAATGTTGCTTAATTAAAGTGATATCCTTATTAACTTAAGGTTTAGGATTTATATGTTTATGTTTAGGGTTTATATTTTAGGGTTTATGATTTATATTTTGGTGTTTAGGATTTATATTTCGGGGTTTAGGGTTTATATGGGGTTTAGAATTTATATTTTGGGGTATAGAGTTTATACATAGGTAGTCCGACTCATGTTTTTAAATAGTCCGACTATTTTTAAATTTATATTCACTAATCAAATTCACTATTCACTTTTAAAAATATATAAATTCGTTTTAAATAATTTTAATCTTGTTTGGTTCTGAAAAAAAAGTTGTGTTTTTAGCTAACTTTTGCTGATTTTATTGTTTGGTTTTTAATGCTTTTATTTGCAAAAAGAATGACGGATGATGAAATTTAGAAAAAAAAATCAATAAGAAATGAGAGGAATAGCGTGAGGAGAGTATAAGCGAGATAGGTGTGTTGTATTATTGGTGAGAAAATTAATAATATTTTCCATTAGTTACGTATTTAATATCGATCCTATCAGTAAATTACTAGAAAATTAGCCTTTTAATATATAAAGTGTTATTATTAACCATTAAAAATTGGTTTTTAATACTGTTTTTAATTAATGTGAATAAACACAAGTCTATTTTTGATAATAGTTATATTAAAAACATATACTATCAAAATCTTTTTATTATCAAAAATATATATTTTAAAAATACTAAGATAATTTATTTAAACTTTATAAATATTATATACATAGTAATCTATTTGATTCTCACCATTCAATTATTGTTCTCTATCGTTTATTTTACATATACTACTACATTTATAATATATATTTTGCATATATATATATATATTCGCCAAAAGATTTTCAATTAAAAAGCATAAATAATACCTCACATATTTAACACCCAATACATTATCAATCCAACCAAATAAAACCTAAAACAAAAAATCATCTAATATAATAAGAACCGGAATAGGCTCACTAGGGCCCGAGCCCAATTAAGCCCGACTCCAAGTGGCGAAACCTTAATGTCCCGAAGCCACTGAGGTAGAACGTCTTAGCCGCCACCGCCATTTACTATGCTGAAAATACAAACAGATCTCTAGTGTCCCAACGGTGGTCCCAAAACAGAAACGATTCAGGACCGTCGACTCTGCCCACTGGAGACAGCGTTTTGGAGAGGAAATGAACCGACTATGAAAAAATACGACGCCATACGTGGGGAAGAAGAGTAGGTTTACGATGGGTAGGAGAAGAGATAAGCGCCTTCAGTGATGGTTTAGCCGCGACTCCAGCCGTCGACATTCCCACGCCTCCGGTTGAAGAATTAAGCTTCCAGAACTCCAGCCGCTTGAATCGTACTCATCTTGAGGTTTCTCCTCTTATGCGGCGCCGCCCCTCATGCAGATTGTCGTGACTTTCTCCGGCCTGAGAAGCGTGACCGATTTGCTTCTTCTCTCCACCGGCTATCTCGCCATGATTCTGAGAGAAAAGAAGGTAGAAGCTTAAGGATGATTTGCGCAGACGATGCATGCACGGAGAGCACACTGGTCTTGGGCTCACAGATGTGCCCGGAGGTCGCAGTGTGCTGGCATTGTACTTTGAAGAAGAAGAAGAGTTCTCCGTCTCTGCCGCTAAAGGCGTGCCTAATGTTATGGGGACCGACATTAAAAATTTCATATAACATGAAACTATAAATTTTTTTCCAGAAAAAGGCTTTAGAATATTTAGTTCATACCAATTATAGATCGAATTATCTTTTCTTTAGAGAAAAGATTTTAGCGGTTTCAAGAGTACGAAGAAACATTTGGTTATCTATTTAATATGCAGTTGAAATTCGTAAATGATGATAATTTGACGACATCTAATACTAATTTTGAAACATCTTCGAAGCATTGAAACCAATCATATATTATTAAGAATAATTTATTTTTCGAACTAACAGTTTTGAGAGAAGTTTTCCCAAAAAAATGCAGGAGACTAGTTGAAATGTTGAACTTCTTGAAATGAATAAAAGTTTGTTATCGAAACTCTTGGATTACTTATTTAATATTGTTGAGGATTTTAGTTTCATTTACCTCTAGTGAAAGAGGTTTTTCAAAATTAAAACTTTTATGCGATTAACTATGTCACAAGAAAACTTGAATAACTTAGCCATCATATTTAGTGCAAGACATCAAAATATGAAAATTTTCTAAAAGAATTTATTGTAAAAAAGGTGTCTTCATCTTTTAGAATAAACTTTTATCATAAATATTTTTTCTTAATATTTAATGTTATTTATTTTTAATTAATATTTAAGGATCCATATTTTCTAAATCGCCTTAAGTCTTTATAACTCTAGGTACGGTACTGCTGCGGCTTACCATCGGCCACCAACACCTAGATCTTAGATCTAAAGGCGAGAGAAAGTGGAGAGAAAAAAAAGAAAAATATACTTATTTTTAGCATATATTTCGCATATATTGCGCTTAAGCCACATCGTTATATTTGATTTATTTATATGTATGTTTAATTTGTTGTCTTAGTTAAATGTTTAAAAGTTTAAGAAGCTAATACTTTATGCCCTATTACATAAAGAACATATTTTTTGTGACATCCAATAATTCAAACTCCATAGTTTGGTAAAAAAACAATAGAAATGAAACAATTATTAAACCACCACTAACATCGAAAACGTGACGGACAAATCCATCATTATTCCGTCACGAATAAGGAATCCATACGGATTCGTGAGGAATTATGTCTGTCAGTTATAAATGGTCAGTAATTGATAACCCGTCGGGAAATTCGTGACGGATTCCTTACGGACGCTTACTGACGGATTTCCTGATGGACATATCCGTCAATATTAGATCCGTCAGTAATCCATCACTAAGAGTCCATCATGAATCCGTCACGAATTTTCTGACGGATTCCTAACGGATCAATTACTGACGGATCCTATCTGTCAGTATTTGGTATGTTAAAAAAAATAATTGATTTTTTTATTGAATATTAATTGATTAATTTGATATAAATTAGTAAATTTAATTATAAATTATTTAATTTAATTATAAATTAAATTAAAATATAAATATAAAAATAAAAACATTCATAAAACTAAAATTTGCAAATGTTTACAAAAACCGAAAGTTTGATCGAGAACGACAAAAAAAGAAAAAAACGACACTACTGAGGTGGTGGTGGTGGCGGGTAGCGGCTCAACATCTAGGACATGAAAGTATCCATTGTCATCTGGATTTGCTCATCCATCCGACGCTGCATCTCTTCCCGTTGCTCTCTGAGTTGGGCGGTGAGGCGAGCTTCTTGCTCCAATTGCGCGGTCTCCATCTGAGTCATCTTCTGCTGCATCAACTCCATAGCCGCGTCCTTCTGCCGCATCTCCTCCTCCCACATAGAACTCCTCGCTCGAGACGATCCGGGAAACATAAAGACACCATGTTCCCGAGCCCCAATGCGCGCCCCTTTTGTTTTTTTCGTAGCCTGCAAGAAACAACAAACAAAACATAAAGTTAAAACAAACCATTATGTTAAATTATAATTTAAAAGTATTTATCTTATTACATACCTGAGACGCTAAATGGTACTGCTCATCGATCGGGACATCCTCGGGTGGGATGGACTCCTGAGTTGCCCGCTCATAGATCAGCCGGCGTGTGTTGGTGGNTAGATCAGCCAACGTGTGTTGGTGGCGACCTCGCGAACCACCTCATCCTGTATCTGACCCGTCGTCTTGTTCGTATGTATGTCCTCCATAAGCTCAACAGGGCCTGGTCGACGGCCAGTCTCACGCTCCTATTCTATGATTGACAATTAATTAGTATTTATATTTATAATATTAAGTTCTATATGTGAAATATATCTTCATACCATCTCATCGGCCCGTGTGGCCGCACTCTTGGAACCAGTGTTGGTAGTAGCTATCCCCTTGCCATCTTGGGTGCTCATCTGGTTGTTCCTGTTGGTATCAAATATCTCCTTCACCTTCTCCAACTCCCAATGTGCAACAAAGCCTGCTAGGAGTTCTTCCGGCATCTTGTTATGCTTTTGCTTCTCAACGTACCAACTATGCTTCCACGCATAGACGTGTGAACTGTACATCCTGGCAGCTCGTGCATCGAAGCCAATCTGGACTTCGCGAGTCAACCAGTTAAACTCTTGCTAAAAAATGAAAACCGGTTATGTTAGTACTAACCATTTAAAATTGTCATTTGTTATTAATTCAAGGAAATCTAGATTACTTACCGCAAAGCAGAAAAACAAGTAGTCCTTGTCAGCGTCGGGTAGATCCTCGTACGTAGGATATGCCACCCGTAAAAGTCCGTGCATTATTCGCTTAATGCACTTCGTGATGCCGTTCGTGGTGTGCAAAAACCACGTCGTGCCGTTACGGACAGACGGGTGAAGCACCGGCAATCGCTCCCGTCCAGGTTGGACCAGGAGATCCTCTATAGACATTCGCATTTGAGGTTGCGAATGTCCCTGAGATGCATGTGGTGTATTAGGCACCCGAGTAGACGTCGGTGACGGGTTCGAAGGTCCCGACGTCTGACCAATCTCATGAAATTGGGCATATGATCTGAAACAAGTTCAATTTTAAAAATTAAAATTTATAATAATAATTATAAATTGTATTAATATAATAATAAATTTGAT
>OVBE01009933.1:0-14934 GCA_900406425.1 Iberis pinnata
ACCGAAATATATATACAAAAACGAAAAAAATTCTAGTAAAAAATACGGGTTTCTACATACGGACCAATGAAGAAGTACAATGCTAAGATTTTATAACTTTTTAAGTTCGGTTTTAACACAAGAAAATGCCCCTTGATCAAAATTGGGAAAGCTCTAACCTTTTTCATCATAAATAAAGAAGAGACAACCAAGATAGTCGGCCCGTCAACACAAAGACGACGTCGTGGACCATCCAGGCCAAAGTAAGTCTAACTAGGTTTTTAATTTTTTAATTTTTTTCTGTGTATGTCTTTTTGACTTTTCTTTTTGTTTATGACGCATTTATATATATATATATGTTCTATTATTTAGATCCATTAGAAATAAGTAAAATTTCATATAGTATTGTAAACACACTTTTTAGTCTATATTAATTAAGATAACAATTTTCAACAGCCGTTTTAACTTTGGAGTCTTTGACCGTGTTCGGGAAGGAGTCGCAGGATAGTGAACAACATAATTAAGCGACAAAAAAAAAAGAATCAATGGCTCCATTAACTATCGCGAGATGTCAAAAATCACAAATGACCTCGTTATAAAATTTATTTATGTTTTAATTATTTTAATTAGCTTTTTGTTATTTACTAAAATATCTACCCCATTTTCATATATTTACCATCATTGCTACTAAACCCACCCAATAACAAATTAAGATCCGACCCAAATAACTATTATTCGACCTAAGTAAAAGTTTTACCTAAATCCAATTTAAAATTAGGGTTAATGTTAAACGTGAATCTATAAAAAGAAAAAACTCTCGTCGCTTCCATCGTCTTCTTCTTCAACGAGTTCCTTCTTCAACTGTAAATTTTTTTAAAAATCTCAGATCGATCTTGGGTGATTTGACCGACTTCCTCTTCTTTCTTTATGTAAAATGAAGTAAGTTTTAATTCTTCTTCCTCCTTCATTTTGCCGATTTCGTGATTTCATCATCTGGGTTTCACCGACTTCCTCTTCCTTTTGTTTCTTTCTCCGACCTCTTCTTCTTCCTTTCGCATGGTATTTCAAATGTTAGGGATTTCCAAATGTTAATGTTTCGGTTTTTCAAATTTCGTGTAGCTTCGTTTGGTTTGTTTGATTAGTTCAATTTTGAGAAATGATTCAGTTATTGATTTCATTGATTTTAAAAAGATGAATGTGTGTGTTGAATACTCGTGTGTCTCATTAGTTAATGTGTGAACTTGGTGTCTGTGATAATTGGACCTTTTCTAGTTTCATAATTCCCTTAGAGGTACTTCTTTATTGATTATATTTTGATACGATTTTAATGTGAAATAATTTGTAAACTAATATATATATAATCTTTGAACAGTTGTTGGCTTTCGAATGTATTCCTAATCTTAGGGATTTATTTCGAGAAAATATGGAAGGCATAGATGCTGGATGTCCATGGATGTGCAAACAAAAATTCCAGCGGTCTAATTTAAGAGCATTCAGTTTAGCAAAAATTTATCAAAGTCTTGGTGATACAAAGGTTTGGATCAATTTTTTTTCTCTTTGTTTTGTTATGTTGTTGTTTTTGTTGTGGTGAAACCAGTTAAACCAACTATACTCATTCAGTTTAACTGGCTCTATTTTTGTTACGTGTAGGAGATTAGTAGCATCTTGGAGCCTACTTTGGATGAGCAGGTGTTATTAGCCCGCTTGTGTGATCATGTAGATGAGGATTAATTTACTTTTGATGACTTTAGTGTTCAAATATGGTACATATTTTGGTTGGAGTCCGTATATAGGACAATATTTTGGGAAGATATTAAAAAATGAGACATCGAAGGCGGAAACAAAAAGGAAGAGAAGATTGAGAAAGTAAAACCAAGAAAGAAAAAATATGAGAAGAAGGTAACATATTTGCTGAAGAAAACTTTCGACAAATTCGAGAAGATGTTTGAAGCGTTTAAGGAAGAGGTCTTACGCAAGCTCGGGAAACACAAAGAAATATTAGATTTGTTAGAGAGTGTTGTCAATCTGAATGAAGATGGAGGAGTGGGTCATGATTTCATGGATAAAATGTGAAATAATTTTGCAAATAGAGAAGAATATTTTCCGGGTGAAGGAAGTGGTCAAGGTGGAGTTGACCACGATATGGCTGAGGGTTAAGAATCTTTTGGATATGTTTTATTGCAAAAATTATGAACTTGTTTAATTAGGGATGAGATTATGATGTTTTATGGATGTTTAATTTTGGATGTTTAATTTTGGATGTTTTATGGATGTTTTATGAACAAGTTTAACTAGTTTCATTTGCTTTTATAAGTTAAAGTATGTTCAACTCGAAATTATACATGGATTTCGTTTTAACAAAACTAATATAATTTGATATAAATTTTTTTCCAAAATAAGAAAAGTAGACATAAAAGAATAATAATAAAAATTGATAATAAGAAAAAATAGTAGACAAAGACAAAAACATATAGACAAAATTGACAATAAGACAAAAAAAAGTAGACAAAGGACATGTGTTTTTCATAAAACATGTGTTTTTCAAGCTTGATTTATGAAAAACACATATGTAGTATAACAAGTAACATAGTTGTACCATTGACTTAACCAGTTTTACGATCTATAACATAGTTGAACAATAGCTACGAAAAATGTTTTTCAGTTAAACCTTATCTTAAAAATAAATATTTAGTTGAACTTTAATTTATTGGTTATTAAATCATGTCCTATAAATATTTACATAATAATATATAGAAAATGTCAAATTTTGTGTCATATTGACATTTTATGTGTGTTCTTAGATGAAACATGTATAAAAGTATAAGGTGGAATGGGACAAATACATATGTTCTAGAGGAACTAAAATTATAATTTTTTCAAATGTCGTATTTTTTATATTTTGTATTTATAAACACATATTATATGAAATAAAAAAACACTGTTGAAGACTAAATTCATTTTTTCTAAATCCATAAACATCGAAATATTAAACATAGTCTAGTTATAAGTTGAAACAATAAACAAGAAACAAGAAACATAGTCTAGTTATAAGATGAAATAATAAATAAGAAACAAGATAAGTAGTCTAGCTATAAGATGAAATAATAAACAAAAAACATAGTCTAAATCATTTCTCATTGTGCGGTTTTGCTCTTTCTCCTTCTCGGACCCTCTCCAGATGACCAGAACTTATTTTCTTGATTTCTTCCCTTCTTTACCACATAATCAGGAGGATAAACAACCAATTCCTCAATATCGTCTAGGATGACCCATTGAGAACTACGAGTCATAAGATAAATTGTTTAGTAGTACGTCAATGCCCAAAGCTCCATCGAATAATAGTTCAAGCATAAGCTATATAATAGAATCTCCACTTCCTTGTTATCCATGGCAGCCGCAGCCGCATGGATACAAGGATATTTATCTATGTCGAAACGCCGACAAGTACAAGTTCTCTAAAACAAGTTAACATAATAGCTCAACCCATTGCGTCCAATAACATTGTACTCGAGCCTTTAACTATTCAACTCTTGCACCTTTAACAAATTTGCTTTCTCAATTGTATCATGTAGCTTTTTCTCAACAACTGGGACCATCTTTTGCTCGCTCGATCCTTGGCATGATTCTTTCATGTAGGTGTTGAAACATTCCGAAATTTCGGAAACAATGGAATCAAGTAATGGTAATAAAGATAACTTCCTCTCGTTCCTAAATACTGAATTGAGACCCTATGCGACATTCATGGTGTCTATGTTATACTTTTCACCAGGAAAGTAACATCTATCCCATCTTCCCTCCACAACACTTCCATCAAGATACTCTCCTGATCCAGGGTACTTATGCCTAAAAGCATCATAGAGTTTCAAGATCTTTGCCTCAGAATAAGCTCGAGCGCATTCTCTAAACTTTTTTGCAACCACATTTTTATTAGACCTTGTTCTGGCATTATTTTTTGACATTCTGAGATAAGTTATAAATACAAAACCCATGTTTAGCAAGTGGATAGAATTGCATTATGGACTTATAGATGCTTCTGTGCCTATCTGAAACAAACACTAATTCACTATCATCCGGTATCACCGTTTTCAACATATTCATAAACCAAGTCCAACTTTCATCCTTCTCACCATCAACTACACTAAAAGCAATGGGATAATGATGATGGTTAGGATCTTGAACCGTTGCAAAGATCAAAACACCTCTGTGTACCGTCTTAAGAAAGCAAGCATCCACAATTATCACCTTTTTATAACTTTAAAACCTTCAACGCAAGCTCCCAAAGAAATAAATCAGTACTTAAATTCTTGTCATCATCCAATTGAACGCTTTTCTTTGTACCGGGATTAACTTTCTCCAACATATATAAATAAGAGTGTATCATATGATAACTCTCCTTGGGATGACCTTGCACAACATATGCAGCTTGCTTTTTTCCTCTCAAAGCAGTAAATATGAGACTTTCACACCTACTTTTCCTTGAACCAAACCTATGAGAGCTTTCAGAGTTGGAGTATCTAATACACCTGGATAATCATCATGTAATATAGACGCAACCAAACATGGTGTACCATGCCTTCTTTGTCTGCTCGTACTCGAAGCTACTCGAGAACATGTATGCACTTTACTGTAAGTTCTAACAGAGAAGCAATCCGCATTCGTAAGCTTTGCAACTCGTAAAGACCACTTGCAACCCTTCACAAATTGACGACATTTTACAATATACAATAGTGTTGTCGACTTCGCAGTGAAAGTATCAAAAAATCTCTAATGGAAATCTCTTGCAACTAAATCTATTACTTCTTCTTTACTTTCAAATTCTTGGCGTAATGTGAATTGAAGACCATCTTCCTAAGATTCTTCTATGTTTTCATTTACTTCAACGTTTGATGTACCCAAATTCTTCATATACAATGTCATCATTACTCTCCAAAATCGAATGACCTTCAAATGGTTTGTCAACTACATCCTCCATCGGGCAATGTACAGTGGGAACAACATCGACACTAGAAACAATATGATTTTTAGTACATGCTTCTTCTCTTGTACCAACTTTTTCTACTTGAACTCGTTCGCTCTCTTCAACAATCAAGTCATCGACAATCTCCACATGCAAAGCACATGTTATTGCACCTTCCATCAAATACACATAAACATCTTCGTCATCCACAATCTACGGCCGAATGAGGGTACACATCCTCTGAAATGTAACTAAGCAACAACTTCGACATAGGATCAACTCCCATCTTACTAGAAAATTTTCTAACCAACTCGAAATAAGTCACATTCTTCTTAGACGTACTAAACAAGATCGAATATGTATTATTAGCTTCTTTAGGATTCCACAATGATGGTCATCTATTATGATTGTGTAATATCCACCGTAATCAAAACGTATGATTATGCATCGAGTATTTGTACTCTTTTGCCTATTCAGAAGAAGAAAACACATATTAATTAGTTCTGCCAATTATAATAGTGTTACCACACAATACAATTATACCATTTATACTAGTTTAATCTCGGTCTTGACCTTAAAAAAAAATCAAACCCTAATGAAAACAAATAAAAACAAAATGTACTCTAAACTTCATAAAAGTTGTATAAAGTAGAGTACAAATGCTTGAAACTATTGAATCAAATTTTTAAGCTTGAAAAAAAAACAACACTAGCTTAGACCTAAGAAGAAGAACGAAGAAGAAATATTAAAAATGCAGAAACGAAATATATTACAAACCTTATAAATCACTACAGACACTTGAATGATACTCCACTTGACGTCTTAATGAGTGATTATTCGATTTTGTTTCTTTTGGTTAGAAACAACAATAGGATTCGATTAAAAAAAGAGGAAGATGAATGATATGTGAGATATTAATTGTGTGGAGCCCATATGTTTGTTGGGTATTTATTTAAAAAAATTTTCATGTGGGATCCATACAGTTTGGAGTGAGAGAGTTGTAATTTTTTTTTTTTTATGGATTTCATTAAGGTAAGAATGATTTTAAAAAAAAAATTAAGAATAGTGAAAATGATTTTTGAAGACATTAGTGAAATTAGTTTTCATCCTAATTTTCACTCGAAAAAAGAGATAATGGTGAAACAATAATCACATGAGAGAGATATAAGGCATCGCAAAAAAAAAAAAGCAATGTGAATCGCTAAAATTTGAAGCGAAGATAATGAATCTTTTTCAATTTTATGATTTTTTTTTTTTTTTAGGATTACATAAAGAAGAGGGCATTTGTATGATTTCTCTGAAGACATTGAACTTCCTAACATATAACACAACCTGTTGATCAGCTGTGGTACGTCCTTTCTTCCATATTTAACATCGTTTAGTCAACTTCTCAAGTTGTTCCCTTAAACATCAAATAAAATAAAAAGAATAGTGTGGCCAGCTACTCTGTCTCTGTCTAGTCAAATATGATTGATTTTGTACTACATTCTTCCACGTACATGTATTATTAGACAAATTTACGTATTAGTCTAATTTTCACGATTACAAACGAAATCCTATACCGCAAAATGGCGAGAGTAAAGAATAATGAGAGACTTACAAAGAAAATCCATTTAAGAATGTATATAATAAGAAAACAAGTTCATATTGTGACTTAAAAGAATCTAGATTTATTACTCTATTACTTGGTTATCGGAATCAATGTGACCGAAGATGTCTGGACAGTCCACCCATAAGCCTCCTTCCCGGGCTTCCCAGTAGCCTCCTTTGTATTGGTACGTTCCGCTTGCTTTCTCCATCGTAAACCACCGCGGCTTCCATCCTCTCTCCTGCATCTTCCTAGCCTGCCCCAGTTCATTGCATTTGAGTTTTTAATGTGATTGTTATACTTTAATCAAACCAAAACCCAACCCCAGGATAGTGCAACTGAAATGAACTTGAATGATATCGTTCTATTCTAATACTGAAACCGAGCCAAACCTGAACTTACACCGAACAGCACTGTCATGAGAATTTCTCAAAACTAACAAAACCACCTAGTGAGACTTGATTTACCTGACGTTGTCGCTGTTCCAGCCGCAACTTCTCAGTGTTAGCCATTTCAAACTCTCCATTCTCAAGATACCTCTGGTCTGGTCTCAGCCTTGAATCCGTTGGTGGCAGCTTCTCCTGCATTAGTTTATCTTTCAGTAAAAACAAATTATGTAAAATAAGAAAACAATAATTCTCTGCGGCATTCACCTTAAGACCAGGTGTAAGCTCGTTCAACGTGATTGCAAAACGTGTTAGATTGTATTTTGTTGCGTTTACAGGAGGTTTGCTCCGTTTCCATAGAAGATGAGCTCCTGACATAGCTTCATTCAATTTCCCCTTACCAGAACAATCACCTGTCACATAGTGCATACTCTCGTCCCATTTCCCAAACATCGTTGCCACTGTCTTTCCACTCTTGTCTTGCACAGTACCATGAACCTGTTAGCAAGTACCTGGTGAGGATTTTCGTCTAAAGCCCTCACAATTTTAATCATAAAGAAAACAAGTGACCGCTCCTTATCACATCACGAGAACTCTTCATATAGAGTTAGCAAGTACCTGGTGAGGATTTCGGTCTATGATGGACTGCTCCTTAAATTTAAGAGTACATGAGTATTCACCACTGCTCTTGATACGCATTGTACCATAATGATCACAGTACAGTTTACCAAGTATGAGATTGTATATTGATGTAGTCACCTAAAAGTAGAGGGTAAGAACAGCATTAGTGAACAAATAACATATAAAATGGTTATTTTCGTAGTAAATTTTATTGGTACCTTGCTCCATTGAAGGATTTCTCCATCATCAAATTGTAAAGTCAATACACCAACAGGATCAAGCTGAATTGAACGACCCCAGAATTTGCTCTTTAGATTGCTGTCTCCCCAAAATTTCCATCCCGTGCCATCGCAATGGCATGCTACAACCATAGGATGATGGCTAACCTTTTCCGAGAAAAATCGAAGGCCTTTGTCTGGATAGTCCGCTTCATATGTTTCACCTAATAATGGATTAAATGGTTTGCAGATTCTTCCTTCAGTTGATGCATAACCAGATACAGCAAATGCAGCCACATTAAGAATCCTCATGAGGCTATTTCCCTGTTAAGCTTCACGTATTGAGTTATATAATCAAGACCATAAAAGTTTCAAATGGTACAAGCGTTTAGATTTCTTACCCTTTTCCCCCATTCAAATGCTCGGTCAAGAAGGTATGAATATTCCAAATCCTCAAAACACTTCTGCAGAGAAGAGAGTGGTTCGTTGAAGTAAACAGGAAGACACACCTTCGTGAGATCCTTGCCAATATTGTCTTTGATCATCGACCAAAGGCTAACACTTTTCTCCTTTTCAACCGGATCAGGTAAACTCTTTCTCCTTTTAAGGTGAGGATAATTGCATCCAACAGACTTGATGGAAGGATCAATATCATCTTCTGACTCAAAGCCATTCAGCCCATCATCATCAGAAGAAAATGATGATGTACGAAAGCCAGAACCACTACTTTTGAAAGAACTCGAAGAAAGAAAGTCACGTGTATCAAAAAAGGTATTTTCTTCCTCATCAGTTTCCTCCTCAACTGCATCACCTCGCTCATTATCATCATCAGATTCACTGGCAGTCCCTTCTGATAAATTGAACCAAATCAACTGCAAACTCAAACCACAACGCTGAGCTAAAGAATAGCAAGCTAGAATACTCACCACTGAACTTCTCATGTCTTAAATCATTGGAAACACCATTGTCCGCTTGTCTTTGACTCTCGTCTACAACTGTGTTCTCCAGATCTACCTTTTCAGTCTACAGAAGAACAAATATATAAGTTCCTTAGCAGAGCATAACCCGATGAGAGAACAAAAAATACTGTGAAAGTAGTAATACCTCCAACTGCCTAAGGGTATCAATAAGAAGCCATTGTTTCTGCTTAAGAAGCATGAGTTGGTTTTGAAGTGCTGAGAACTCAGACCTCATAATCTGCTCACAGTCCTGAATGGCCAACTCACTTACTCCTTCATCAATCAACAGTTTCCTAAGCTTCTCCGTGGACATGGCCAAATTGTTGGTAGGAGCCATCAGTTCACTATTAGATATCCTTGGAAACAAATCTTTAACAGCTTGCAAAGCCTCAACCCATGTTGTTCGGTCTTCTAGCGTCTCTGCACGCAGATGCAGCCTCTTTGTCCCTGTGAATATGGAAAACCTCTTGTCATCTGATCTACTCTCCCGAACTGAAGAAACCTGCAAAAAAGTACATAAGTCCGGCTCAGCGGACAAAAACAAAGTAAGTATTCGATATGATCTGGATAATCAACCTTAAGATGGACTTCTCCGACTGGCTTGCGGCGGAGTTGGCTACTTCCGCCACGCCTGTGTTGTTTAGAGATCATACGAAGGGAATCTTCTCCGATCACTTTGGATCCTTTTTCAGTTTCAGCACTGACGAAGATCTTATCAGGTCCATGGAGTTTATAATACGAAAGCACACCATCTTGCAAGACAAACCATCTCGGTCTCCATCCTCGACCATAATTCACCCACTTTTGCAAAATCCCAGCAATTCCATTCCCGACGATATCGTTAATTTTCACATCAACCGGCTGGTCTCTAACTGACACCGACGACGAAGGAATGGCTCCTAATCGGTTAGCGATGTCACTCTGGGGGTTGAACGAGAGACTATGAACGAGATGGTGATTGGAGCGATTAGATTGATTTGTATAACTCTGGGAAGTAGATCGGATCATAATTGGTTCAGATCTCGCTGAACCGAACGGCGTTCCATACATCGGTAGAGGCGGTTGCTCCGGTAACGGCGGCATCGAAGGAGAGTGATCAGCGACAGAAGAGACGCAACAAAAGGGATGCATGTGGAAGAAAAAGGTATTAAGATAAGAATAAACCGTCGGATCCGATGACTGTATGGTGGAAATTGACGGTGGAGGTGGTGGAAGAAAGGTATAAAGTGGCGTTCATGGAAGCGACTGATAAGGAGGAATTGAATCAGAAAATTTTGAGAATTGGAAAGTGAAAATTGAAGAAAGGGGATAGAAAGATTGTTTGGAAAATTGGGTCAGCGAAATGTTCGGTCGCAGAAGAAGAAGAAGAAGAAGAAGAAGGAAGAGTCACCGGAGAGGCGAAACTTCTTCTTTTTTTTTAATAACATTTTTAATTTTACTAATTTTGTTTATTACTTTTTTAATGACTTGCGAAAAAAACTAAAAAGATCGGTGCCGTTATTGGGGTAGGATTTTCCTGACGTGCCGAGAAATCGGTGATAAATTTACTCGAACAACCAAAATAAACTTTTTTCTTTTCACGCTGAATTCAATTTTTTATCAACTAATTCATAAGATGTACCATGAGAGTATAATTGGTAATAGAAAAATAACATATTGGTTTATATATAGGTTGCGCGAGATATTTTGGGAAAAGAGGACGTAGCGTAGAGTTGGTCATGAATGTTGGAGAATGAAGCATCGTTAGTAAGAGGCGTAATAAGAGACAGTTTTTAAATCTCTTTACTTATAGAACAGTTAAATAATAAATAGGCAATAGTTTCTGGCACATCTTCACAACAAATACAAATTGGCGAAAGTGTTAGCTTACGCATTAGTAAAGTATCTAAGACTAGTAAAAGATCATGTAGTAGCTTGAAGCAAAATAGTTTAAGTTTGTTGGGAATGTTTCAGTCATAAATAGTTTTATAGAGGGATAGTGTGAGAGAATTTGGAGCCAAAGGAGGATGAAAAGAACGATAACATAAACGTACTATATAATTACCATCCGTGGTGTAGTCCCATCATAGCAAATCAGGAGATCCATAGAGTGATGGGGAAAGGGTTGTTATATGCTTTATGTCATCCGTATGCACTAGAGTTTAGAGCAAAGTAATATTTCATTGGCTCGTGGTGGATTGAAGTAGTTGTGCGACTTTGAGATTTGGATTTTGGGATAAAGTTCTTGGCGGACAAGGAGGCACTAGTAGATAGCCAATTATCATCCCACACATTGATAAAATAAACATAACGAAATCTTTTTGAAAGTAGTTTGGTACCTTCAAGGATACCTTTTCCAGGAAGGCGATAGCGTCGAACTATCGAAGTTTATGGTGAAGCACTTGAGTACGTTCTTCTGGAGCACTTGCTCGCTTGTGGATATTGTGTTCTCTGATTTCATCACCATCAGTCGTGTCGAGCGTGTCACAGAGTCCAGATGTATAAAGTACTCAGAGTTCTCATGGTTGAAATCGTGGTTACATGTCTACATTACTGAAACTGATACTTTTTTCTTGTTGTTCATGGTCTGTTCCTAGTGATTAGTGTTTATGTTAGATTTGGTAATAGTAAAAGGAATATAAATGTGAAATAGTAATAGGGTTTGGTAGATTTAGTAACTCTAATACTAGAAAAAATGCAGTGCAAAATCAGAGAAAACAAAGCCAAAAAATAGAGAAAATTATGATGCTCTTATATTGACAATGCAGTGCACGTAGTTAGTCGAATAAAATACATAAACAATAAGCGGTCACAACGATGGGATTCATGGAGAGGGTACCGGTGCTGACGTTTGTTCTTATGAATAGAAAGTAAGTATATTTGTATCGTTTGGATTTTATGTGTTGTATATGTGTATTGATTGTATTTTTTGAATTGTCTGTTTTAGTCGGAGCTATTTGGAATGCAAGGTCTTTGGCCATTATGTTGATTATTTTGCTGCATTGAAGCTGACTCTGCATCAAAACGGCGATTTTGTGAAATTGCCATTGTTTTCAAAATATTTTATGAAAATTTTTTTATTTGTTTATATTGTTAATAACTTTATTTCACTATTCTTAACACTTACAATTTTATACGCACTACAAATTTTAGAAAATTAACAAATAAGAGAAGATAAGAGCAATTAATAAACTTTAACAACTTTAACAATTAATAAATTTTAACAATTAATAAACTTTAACAACTTATATACGAAACTTCAGATCATGTAATCATAACCTATGAGGAATATGTATAGAAAACATGAACGCAATAGCCACGCGTCATTTATGTTCAATTTCATTAAAGGAACTTAAAGCCACGCAACAAGGAACCCTAAACCCTAAATGCTTCAACCTAAAACCTATCAATAAGTGTTTATGGTTGGAGATACTCTTAGACAAATAAATAAAAATTCATATAGCAAATCAAAGTACCAAATAGTACCATTAGTAATCAATAGAGAATAAAATTCATTATAATATTGCATAGATTTAATTTAACTTTTAAATAAAAAAGAGTTAGAAGAAATATTAGCATTGATTAAAAAAACGTTTGAGATTGTCAAGGGTATTGAAGACGCAAATCCAAAATCTTTTTAGGCAAGTCGTGATTGAAAGTGAGTGTTTCCATCTTCCAGAAACATGTATTGCATAGTGGCTCTGGTTTGTACCACTCGTCCCACATGTGTCCCCATCTATTGATCACTTGACACGGGAAAATATTGATATCCCGACAGTAGCCATTGTGAATTTCAGTGACCCTTTGGAGCAAGAATGGAGGCAAGCTGTTGATCCACGACAATGCAGAAGGTGCTTGGATCTTCCGCTTTGCAGACCGTGAGAACTCCCTAGATATATTGACCAAATCACCATTGAAGACCACGTCAGGGGACATGATCCTTTTTAGATGATTGTAAGTGTAGAGAGCCAAATCATACCCTTCCTCAACGGCAAGCCTAATCTTTAAGAGTCCGCCTTCCATGTCCTCGGTCCAGTAAAACTCCCTAGCCCCGATAAGGAAGATAGCGGTTTTTATTGTGGAGACACAAACGATTGAAAATCACACTAGCAGAATAGTACCAATCTCCTTGCATAGTGAAAAGAATGTAGAATGTCTCTTTTTGAACCGCATCGCGCATGGCCACACAAACGCTCTTGCATTTGAAAAGATCTCTGTATGAGAAACTTGCGACCTTTACGAGAATGTTTTCAAGGATTTTTGGTGGGAAATCGAGAATATAAGGGTTTATTATCATTTTTTCATGATCAGTAAAATGGAATAATGGACAGATGAAGAGAATGGGTATATATTAAAATTTATGCGGAAGATGATTAGACAACTCAAAGATTTTTATTTAAGAGACGTGTTTGTATTTAATTTAATAAAAGGAACTAAAAAAATTCATTTAAGACTCGCGTCGCTTCTGTTAACCCTTACGTCCCTTCTGTTTCCCTATCTATCACTCTCTTACAACTAATAACCCTAAACCCTAAATGCTTAAATATACAATAAAACCTAAATTCCCTACAAAATAAAAGTTTCAACAACTTTTAAATAAATGTTTATTAAGTTGTTGAGTTTTCACATTTGAGTTATTTAATTTCAAAATCCTAAACCTTACACTAGACCCTAAACTGATATAAACCCTTTGAACCTATAACTAATATTTCAAAAACCTAATATAATATACTCTATGTCCATTTAAATATACATGCTACAACTTTTGACAGTTTATTAAGTTGTTTAGTTTTCATATTTGAGTTGTTTAATTTCAAAATCGTAAACCTTAACACTAGACCCTAAACTGATATAAACCCTTCGAACCTATAACTAATATTTCAAAAAACTCATCTAATATACTCTATATCCATTTAAATATACATTCAACAACTTTTGACAGTTTATTAAGTTGTTTAGTTTTCACATTTGAGTTGTTTAATTTCAAAATCGTAAACCTTAACATTAGACCATAAACTGATATAAACCCTTTGAACCTATAACTAATATTTCAAAAAATTAATCTAATATGCTCTATATCCATTTAAATATACATGTTGCAACTTCTGACAGTTTATTAAGTTTTTTAGTTTTTACATTTGAGTTGTTTAATTTCAAAATCGTAAACCTTAACAGTAGACCCTAAACTGATATAAATCCTTTGAACCTATAACTAATATTTCAAAAAACTCATCTAATATACTCTATATTCATGTAAATATACATTCAACAACTTTTGACAGTTTATTAAGCTGTTTTCACATTTGAGTTGTTTAATTTCAAAATCGTAAATCTTAACACTAGACCCTAAACTAATAGAAATTCTTTGAACCTATAACTAACATTTCAAAAAAGCTCATCTAATATACTCTATATCCATTTAAATATACATTCAACAACTTTTGACAGTTTATTAAGTTGTTTAGTTTTCACATTTGAGTTGTTTAATTTCAACATCGTAAATCTTAACCCTAGACCCTAAACTGATATAATATTTCTCAAACTCATCTAATATAATTTATATCCAATTAAATATACATGCAACAATTTTTGACAGTTTATTAAGTTGTTTAGTTTTTACATTTGAGTTGTTTAATTTCAAAATCGTAAACCTTAACACTATACCCTAAACTGATATAAATCATTTATACCTATAACTAATATTTCTCAAATTCATCTAATATATTTTATATCTATTTAAATATACATACAAGAACTTTTGACAGTTTATTAAGTTGTTTAGTTTTCACATTTGAGTTGTTTAATTTCAAATTCGTAAACCTTAACATTATACCCTAAACTGATATAAACCCTTTGAACCTGTAACTAATATTTTTCAAACTCATCTCATGTAATCTATATCCATTTAAATATACATACAACAACTTTTGACAGTTTATTAAGTTGTTTAGTTTTCACATTTGAGTTGTTTAATTTCAAAATCGTAAACCTTAACACTATACCCTAAACTGATATAAACCCTTTCAACCTATAACTAATATATAATTTATATCCATTTGAATATATGAACTTATAAGAATAACATTTGAATATTGGTTTGAATAAGCATATCATATTTTTTCTATAATTAACTTTAAATTTTGTAATTGTATTTTGTTAACTATTTTTTGTAAAAATCATTTGAAAAAGTAATATAAAAACTGGCCAATGAACAGCTGAGACGGAGATAGTAAACGAGATGCAACAT
>OVBE01009934.1:0-15525 GCA_900406425.1 Iberis pinnata
ATCCACAGCTTGCACAACTAAAGCCTTTCTTCACCAACTTCTTCAGGCTTTGAAGCTTGGCAACTACCTGCTTCAGAGTTCGGTCCTGGTACTTGCTCCAGCGGCTCAAATTGTGGTGAGCCGAATATATGTCCCTTAACGGACCCGATTGAAGCGGGTGGTTAGGGAGAGGCTGGTAGTATCGAGCGTGNTTGAGGTTCGATAGTCCTTTGGAAATTAGGAGATGGATTTTTTGTGAATTTGGCTTATACACAAATTTCACATTTTCTTATTTACTTTTATTTGGGAATTAAGTTCAAACTTATTAATTTTTGCATAGATTTGTAATCACATGTCCTATTATTTCATGCCAAATATGGAAAGATGCAACCAAATAAGCAAACATTTTTTATTAACTTTATCATTAATTACAATATTAGCCATGTCAAGCTTATCATAAGGAATGTCATTACACACATTTTGACAAGTCCTCTTTTTACAAATCCATTTCCCAAATAAACCCCATTTTTCCTAAGAACTAGATTGTCATCTTCAAAGTTTGTTCTGAATCCATATTTGCTCAGTATAGTTCCCGAAACAAGGTTTTTCCTCATATACGCCACATGTTTGACGTTGTTGAGTGTTAGCTCACATCCTGAAGTCAGCTTTAGAACCACTTTTCCGCGATCTTCAATCTTTGAGTGAGTTGTGTTTCCCATGAATAATTGCTCCTCATACTTTTTCTTTTGATAAATGGTGTACATTTCTTTATCAGTACATATGTGGGTGGTTGTTTCAATGTCATACCACCATTTTTTCGGGTTGTCATCAACCATATTAACTTCAGACAACCACACACATATCTTCCTCAGTAAGGCAGGCTTGAGCTTTATTCTTAGCCTTAGCAGCACTTCGACACACATCTGCTTTGTGGCCTTGCTTTCCACAGTTGTGGTATTTACCTTTGAACTTCATAGCTTTGCCACGTTTCTTGAAGTTTGTTGATGAAGTTGGTTTAAGGGACTTTTGTTGAGAATTATGTTTTCATTTGCCCTTTATTTTGACTTCAACCACATCCATCGTATGTTGCTCAGAAGCAATGAAGTTGGTACGGTTTCGATCTTCCATTCAAAGTTGCATTATGACATATGAGAGCGACATTGGTTTCTTCTTATTCTTAAAGTAGTTCTTGAAGCTTAGCCAGCTTGGGAGTAGCTTCTCAATGAAGCAGTTGACCATTAATATTTAATCCATCATCATCCCTTGGGATGCAATCTCATGACAGATGAGAGTCAGTGCGTCAACTTGTTCCATGATAGGTTTTGAGTTCACCATCTTGAAGTCCAGAAATTTCACAACGACAAATTTCTGACAACCGGCATCGTCAAATTTGTATTTCTTCTCTAAGGCAAACCAGATCTCCCTAGAGTATGTGCCTCTTGACTGTACACCTTGTATAGTGGATCAATGAGGCGGCCTAAGATCCAACCTTAACAGATGAAGTCATGATGCTTCCAAGCATCAACAACAGCTTGGACGTAGGCATCGCTTTTTCCAAGAGGTACGATCGGTGGATTTTCCGTTAGGAATTTGTCGGCATTTAGATTGCTCATGTAGAAGAGCATTTTGTTTTGCCACATTTTAAAATTCGTCCCGTCAAATTTCTTCGGAAGTCAACCCTGTGCCATTGAGGCGGGCATTTGAGACATTCCAAGAAAGGGATATTTTTGAACTGATGGCGGAGGCATTTGGCTAGTAGCTACAGAGCCATCATTATGTCCTTCATTACAGATATTCATCATATCAACGTCAGTATTATCGATATTCATCTATAAGGCAGAAACCATAAACTGTCAGATTATAATCTGCGAAAATGTTTGAAAAGATAGCGAACCGATAAAACATTTTAGAAACCGTTAAAACTCAAATCCGATATGAAGCGGTAGCTTAAAAGCATATTTTTAGAATTAAGATTGTAGAGACCGTAAAAACGGATTGAGTTACAAAATTGAGTTTAAACGTTTAAAATCATAAAGCAAACAAAGTCGGTTCGAAATTCTTTCTTTAGTTCTAAAAAGTTCTCGTAGTAAGACGGTTTACCGTAATTTCAGAATCCCAGGATACTATCATTATTCGTATTTGTTAAGCTTTACTCTTAACAAAGCCTATCGATCTTTAGTGTTCTGCGAATACTCTCGAGACGTTGGAAGCTAGGTGTTTATTGGATATGTTTGGTTTTTATCTGTAATTTAATTTTCTCTTTATTCAATTTCAAAAATCGTGTTTTCTAAACCGATGAGAAAAATGGATGGAGATGGGGTGGTATTTATAGTTGGCGATATAATGACTCGTGCACATCAACCCACCCTTTCAAACGCACCCGATCGCGTGGAAGGACGCAACAGTTCGGAGAAAAGGCACTTGTTTGCATGGGTGTCTAGATTCAATGAATCTGATTTGGAGTGATTTGGCTTTTGGGGCTATTCTGATATGAAAATTGGGCCAAGAATTTTAATGGGCCTATTCATATTTGGGCCGAAATATTTAATAAAAATTTCCCCGAATAGAACTTATCAGTATACCTGTGACATTCGACCCAACAACCCGCGCCCGTGCTGAGCCGAGCCGGCAGCGCTCGCGCGTGTGGTCCTCCTCTCTCTCTTTCACCACGCATAGTGTCCCTTGCTACTCACTTGTAAACATTACATGCATAGACTATATATATACCACTTGAAAACATTTTTTTAAACAATGTGTGACTTTGGTCATTTATTAAGTTTTTGTATGTTCAATTTACACACTTTGTCATCACATTTCTCATTCAATTTAACTCCAATTTTGACATTTAAGCATTCAAAGTTGTAGTTCAAACTACAAGCTTTCCAATGCAATAAAAATTTGGTTATTTTGGGCAATGACCTTGCCGGAGAACTCGCCGGAAAAATGATGAAAATTATTGTCATCAAATTGAGTTCCAATCGAGGATGCATGTGAGTTTGGGCTTGTGGAGCGTGAGGATCTCAAGGCCTGGCTTAAGTTTTTTCGCCTGAGGAAAGAAAGGCGTCAGCGTCTCGCAGTGGTGCACGAACCACAAACCGCGAAGCCTCCGCTAAACCAAGTCCAACGACGTATCTGCCCTTTCCGAGCCATGCCAGAAACCTAGCATTTCCGCCTCCTCCACCGTCGTGGCGTCAGTCCGATCATTTTCTTTCTCAATCGAGGATGCATGTGAGTTTGGGCTTGTGGAGCGTGAGGATCTCAAGGCCTGGCTTAAGTTTTTTCGCCTGAGGAAAGAAAGGCGTCAGCGTCTCGCAGTGGTGCACGAACCACAAACCGCGAAGCCTCCGCTAAACCAAGTCCAACGACGTATCTGCCCTTTCCGAGCCATGCCAGAAACCTAGCATTTCCGCCTCCTCCACCGTCGTGGCGTCAGTCCGATCATTTTCTTTCTCCTGTCCAGAAACCGAAGTCAGTGTGGGTGGTAATGTGAGCAGTGCCTCGGTCTCCGCCGTTAGGTTGTCGGAGTGGCATCGGGGCGGTTTCGCAACAGGTCGGTGGCAGAGTAAAGTAGCTAGGATTCTCATTGTTGTTTTTAGAGTTTTTCATTGTTGGGTTATATTTGAATTTAATTTTTTTTTTTTTTTGTCACATTAATCTCTGGACCACAATGGGCCGGCCCAGTAACCCATACTCCATAAATAGGAGAAAATGCATTCGCTATGCAAGCGGCCAGGTTCGATCCCTGGTCTAGTAACTAGGCAGCAGAGGCGGCAACCATTAGGCCACTTGCTCCTTGTTGGTTATATTTGAATTTAATAAATACTAAAATCTTTATAAAAAAGTATATATACTTTTGGAGGATGAACAGAAAGAATGAAAAAAACAAAAAAAACAGGAGAAAAGAAGCAAATCAACTAATTGAAACATATATATACATGTCAATACTACTTTATAAAGATTTAAACTCCATGATTAAAAATGTTCTTCACCTTCACTGGAAAATGAAGAATATTTTCCAAATTTATCTCGTTTCTGTTTATGATTTCAATTTATCCAAAATCTGTAAATATTAATTCAGATCCTGAATCCATCTGGTAAGCCAAAGAAATCAAACTTCACCTATTAGACAAACAGGTAATAGCTTAACAAGAAATGTTCTGTGTCTGCTTAGACCTTATTATCTTTTATCTATCTTCTAAAACAACTCAAACTCAAGATGATCTCCAATGGCTTTACATTCAAGATAACCATTACTTTCCTCAGGAGAAGCCACTTCGGCGACAACATTCTCATAAACATCTGGCAGCTCAGGTGGTATGGCACAGCGGATAAGAGCCCAATTCAATCCATCAAAGAAAGGATGTCTTTTAATCTCAGCAGCTCCTTTCTCTGTCCCGAGTCGGCTCTCTGGATCCTTCACCAGCAACCTTCTGATCAACTCTTTTGCTTGGAATCCCACAAGTGGACTATCAGGAAACTTAAGGCTCTGAAACAAAACATTGGATAATGTCTCTTCATTGTTGTAACCTTTGAAAGGTGTCTTCCCATATAAAAGCTCATAGAGAAGAACTCCAAATGTCCACCAATCTACTGCAGCACCATGTCCTTCTCCTTTAATAATCTCAGGAGCTAAATACTCATGTGTTCCTACAAATGAATTTGATCTTGCTTCTGTTGGTTCAGCTACAAGCTGAGGTAATGATCTGAACTGTTGCATCAAAAGATCAAGCCTTTTCGGTTTTCTAGCTAGCCTAGGGGTGAAACATGGGACTCGACATGATGGTTCGATACATAGAGGTTGAATACAATTAGATGTGTTGTTGTATGGACCTGACATCCTTGCTTGATCTGACTTAAGGAGAGTTGGGTTCACTTCACATCTAAGTGAGAGATCAAAATCTGTAAGCATGATATGACCATCTTCTCTGACTAATATGTTCTCTGGTTTTAAATCGCGGTATATAACACCAAGCATGTGTAAGTACTCTAAAGCAAGGAGGACTTCTGCTAGATAGAACCTAGCTGCAGGTTCAGGGAAACATCTGTTGATCTGTTTCTGTCTCAGAACATGAAGATCTCCACCAGGACAATATTCCATTACCAGACAAGATAAATTGTCTGAAGTAAATTGCGCGTACAAGGTAGGAAGAAAAGGATGATCCAGCATTTTAAGGATTGTTCGCTCAGCGTGTGCTCTTGGTGTCTTTTTCCTTCGAGCTAAGAACTCGTTGTCCATAACCTTTATGGCAAATACGCAGTTCGTAGTACTAACCAACTCAGCAAGATAAACTGTTCCTATATCTCCACAACCAAGTTTTTTCAAAAGGTTGAAATGTTTAAGTCCTAAAGAGCCATATTGTAACTTGACATGTTTAATTGCTTCCCATCTAACATCCATAGACATGTGAGGTTTATTGTTACAGCTAAACCTACTCATATTACTCTCTTCAGTCATGCTTGTGCTGCTTCTGCTGTAATCTCCTAAGCTATCCTTTGAGCTTAACGAGAATTCGAACTTTTCACTAGAAGTTGGATTTTCTATTTTCTTTTCATTTGCATCTTGTTTCATGACAATGTCAGCTTCACTACTCTCACTAACCTCACAAGAATCTGAAGAATCCATGTTGGCCTCTTGTGGGCTTGTGAGAGACTCAGTGCTCTTCACCGTACAGTGGCATCTCTGACATAGAACTTCACTTGAACTAGGCTCTACAGAAATATCAACGTTCTCTACCATTTTAGTTGTTACAACGATTTTCAACTTCTTTTTAACCACAATCTTCTTTTTAGGCCGTGGGATATTTCTTCTTAACTTGCTTACCAATTTGCTGTTCTCTGTTCCTGAACTAGGTGTGAGGTTAGAGACAATGCTCTTGTATGGCTCTTCAGCATCAACTTTGCTGCCAGAACACGAAGGCAGTGAGGTAACATGTTTGTCGATTTCTATCAATTCATCTTCAATGACCACATGAGGAGAGGTAGCAGTTCCATCTACCTCATAATCTCCACTACCAGAACTGAGACAAGATTCAGATTTTTTGGATTTACGCAACAATTGAGATTCCACTGTCTTTAAGCCTGATATGTTTCCATTTCCGGTTTGAGATGGTTCAGAGATAGTGTTAGAAGGCTTTGTTTCAAGAACATTAAACCTCTCAGGTACACTCTGGGAAGAGCTGGGAATATCGTCCATAGGTGTTAAAGACAATTCAATCAAGCTTCGTTTACCTTTGTCTACAGGAATCTCAGACCTACCAGGAGATGATTCACTCAAAACATGACTATAAAGACTCTTTATCCTACCTGCTTCAGAAGTTCTTGGAGAAGCAGCTGCAGATTTCGAAAACCGTTTCTGAGCAGCCATTTCTGATGCCTTTGAAATACAAAGATCTCTCAAAGCCTGCTTCAATGAAACTGAATCAGAAGGACCAACTCTTGGTGATCTAGCAGGAAAAGACTTTCTCAAAGCACATTTATTCAAAGGGCTTGTGATCCTACTCGGACCAGCACTTGTGCTTGTTGTGTCAAGATGATGTAAAGAAGAATCCATCTCTCCTTTGTGTGATGATTTTATAGTTATAGACTGAAAAAGCTTATTAATGTCATACTCCATAGAATCTTGCTTGACCACATCCTTCTCTTCAACAATTTCAAATGATCCCATTGGTAAATAACTTACTTTACAAAAGTGGAGAGAGTCATCTTCCTTGGTTCATCCAAAAGATCAGAATACAACATCCTGCAATAATGACAGTCTTCTGTATCAAACCAAAAGTAAGTGGAGAAAGAACAGAGCTTTTAAGGATTCTTTTAAAAAAAAAATCAAAAGTGCAATGTGTATACTAAGTAAAGGGACAATGTAACAGAGAAGTGAAATGATCAAAGGTAAAGGCATTATAGTTATAGACTCAATGATGAACCAACCCTACAGAAGTACAAATACATACTTTTTAAGACTTTTATATAAACAAAAAGAAGACATTTTTTTGTTAAGGAAAAGTTGTGTTTGAGTTGGTGATATCATGAAAAACTTTAGCTAAAGAAGAAAACGAAATACTAAATCTAACAAGACCTTAATAAATTTAAAAAAAAAGTTGTAGAAATTAGTATTACAGATCTCATGAAGCTAAAATAAACAGAATGTCTAAAGATGTCAAATCATCAAGAGTGAACAATGAAAAGCTCAATCCCACTAAGCATAGCAGAAGCTTAGTTTCATTAAATAAATTGAAAGAACCCAGAAAAAATCTTGAAAGAAACTCACTGAAAATGGTCCCAAATCTCATCAAAAGCAACAAAAATCGAAATATAGAAGTAAGAAAAGAAAATGTTAGAGAAAAGATGAGGAGAAGAGAATGTACTTGAGAACATTAGGAGGCGAAATAGGTAGCAGAGAGTGAGTTCAGAGCTCATAGAGATTCCACAAAAAAAAAAAACCCTAAAGGTCTAAGCTTTGAAGAGATTCCTGAGAGATACAGAGAGAGGGAGTAAAAATTTGTTTTTGTTTTTTTAATTTTGCTGGGAGATTTTGGTGTTTAGCGTTAAGACAAGAGTGTATGAATATGAAATTTGTTATGATAAATTTTGAAAGGTGAGGTGGGCCCCAAAATCATATATTTGCGGGTCTCATGTATCGCTAAATATTACGTCTAAATTCGTTGTTTTTTTCTTTCACCAAATCGATTTTCTATCCATGAAATAGAATCGTATATAAAAATATTTATATAGTGCTATTTCTCCAAAATTGGTTTTCATTTAATAAAAATATTGATTTTCTGTCCGTTAATTTTCATTTAATGAAATTCGTTAGACAAAAAAAAAAAAAAAAAAGGNATTTTGAGTGCTATTTCTCCAAAATTGTTACTCCTTTTCTATATTTTCTATTTGTCTTTATTAAATTTCAAACCACAATATTTTTCTATAATCAATTTAGAACATTTTTTTTTTGCTTTTTTATTGGTTCGATTGATGAAATTAAGATATCATCGTAGTAATTAATTGATTTTGTATTGCCATTTGAGTTCGACTCAAAATTGTCCAAAAAAATATATTTAATGTTGTTTTAAATCACTAAAATCATCTTATTATTATTATAGTTTGATAAAAAAAAATTTATATTAACATCGCTCAAACTGCTAAACGAAATACATAATCAATAATTTTGGAAACACATATTTTTTTCTTTTATCTTGAGTGATTTATTTTTTTTAATAATTGGATCGACAAAATCGGATCTATAACTATTTTTTATAACGTGGATTTTGCAATTGCTTGAAATCAAGTTGAAGTATGATGGGGTTGATTCAAATAAGAATAGCTCTCACTTTTTTTTACTATTATCAAAAATGGTTGTTGGCACGGATCGGCCCAACTCTTTTGAATTCAGGTCGATATTTTATTTCATTATCTTGATGTTAAAAGATTAAAACTCGGTTATGATGTAACTCTTGTATGTTTCATATTATACATTGTGGACGGTAGATTGATGCGCACCACACGTTAGATTGCTAGTTAGTATATGATAAATCTATCAACTAGTGGGGAACAAGATTGTCAGAAATCAGACCAGTGACAAATATGTTGTGTTGTTTTTTTTCGTGAGTTTTATAATGTTTTTATCCTTTCACGATGCGTATATTTATGTTCTACCACAACATCACACTACACTTATTGTTTTCATTATTTGGTTTTGTGAAATTAAGCGGACAAATCTTATAACCATTTCGACCATTTCCATTGCTAGGATCATTCAAGGTTCTAGTAATTAATTTAATTAATATTTAATAATTTTTAAAATTAAGAAACTTTTTAATTTTCGGTCTTCTAATGGTAGGATCCTAATGTAATTTTTAAATTTGAGATATTTAACCATAATTTTTTCTTAATTGAAATATTTGAAAATATTTTTATAAAACTAACTTTAATATTTGAACATAAAATCAAAAACCAACTTAAAACCAAAAATTTCGGGTATTTTTTTGGTATTTTGGAACCGATATAGAACCGAATACAAAAATATCGATTCGATATTCGAATTTAGGATCCGAAGAACCGGGATCGAGCCGAATACCCAAAAGTCCAGCCCTACAAAAAATCATGAATTAAAAAAATAGAACCGAACCAACCCGAAACCGACAAAAACCAAACTGGAACCAAATCGAATATTAGAAAAGTATCAATTGGGTATTCGAATTTAGGATCCGACGAAACCGAAAACGAACCGAATACCCGAAAACCAAACCCTACAAAAAAAAACAACTCAACAAAAAAAAACAACTCAACCAAAAAAAAACAAGTCGACCAAAAAAAACTCAAATAAAAATAAAAAAGCAAAACAGGACCGCAAATCATAAGTCGCCACGTGGCGGTCCTGATTCGCGTCCCAAACATCCAAATGAAGGATCGTTCCTTCTCTTTTACCAATATTTTTTTATTTTATTTTTTGTTTTAAGAAGCGGTCATTTGACCGCGATAAAGATGGTCTTAGACTTGTACACGTAAGAACTGTCTTCATATCTGCCGTGTATTTATATTTTTCTCCTCTTGAAAGTTGATTGTATAAATTATTACGGTAGTCTTTTTTTTAATAGGATTTTGGCAGTAAAATCTTGGTTGTAGATTTTCAAAAGGGATAATAATATATTTTCCTCTTGAAAGTATCATATAGCACAAGATATATCAAAATTTAAACTTAAGACCTAGTGCTATTTGATCATATTATGAAAGTTAAATACTTAGATACCCCCATATTAAATCTTAAAAATTTAAAAACCTCTAATTATAAAGTTATAAATCAGAATACACATGTGTATTGGTTTAATTAGTTTACTATTCTTTTGTAACCATTTGGTTTGAATAAACCGATAATCTAATTTAATTTTTTTTTTTAAACATCACAACAAATTATTATAAATTATTAAAAATCACACAAATTATTAAAAACGATTAAAAAATTAAAAATATAAAATCATAAAAATTAATTTTTTTAATAAAAATGTATAAAAAATTATAAAAATATATATAGAAAATTACGAAAAATTTTAAAAGGTTATAAAATCTATAAATATTATAAAATATAAAATTATATAAAATAAAAAATATTATAAGAAACTATAAAAACATATAGAAAACTAAAAAATAAACATTTTTAAAATTATAAAAACTTATAAAATTTTAAAAATTGAGAAAATATTAAAAAATGATGGACAATTATGAAAAGATTAATAAAATTATAAGAAATTGCTTTGGATAGTATATTTTCTATAAAGGAAAGAAGAAGTCTAAATATGTAAAGTATGAAAATATTCATATCTTAGACTTAGACTCTTCTATATGTATCTTATTACTCTCACTATACTGAATTAAATTTTATATTGTGTATGGTATAATGACTTCAAATGATATATAGAAATTATAAAACCTAAACACATTTTTTCTCCATCAGCTACCACCATTGTGATATTATTCATATATTATTAATATAATAAAATTAATTTTGATAATTTTTGATAATTTTTATAATTTTTTATAAGTTTTTCTAACTTCTTATATTTTTATATTTTTGTAATTTTATAATTTTTTGTAGTTTTTTGCATGTTTTTATAATTCTTATATTTTATTTAATTTTTCTATACTTTTATAGTTTTTAATATATTTTTGTAATTTTTCTATATTTTATTTAATTTTTAATATTTTGAATAATTTTTTAAGTTTTATTATTTTTTATTATTAAATGAGATTTTTTGTCACAAAGTTGGAAAAGAAAAATCAAAATTTCGGTTTAATGTGTAAACCAACAAAATTATCATTTAGGGGTTTTCAAGTTTTTCAAATTTAATACGGGGTATCTAAGTATTTAACTTTCATAACATAGTTAAATAACACTATGTCTTAACTTTGGATGCATATGTGTTATATGATATTTTCGAGAGG
This sequence comes from Iberis pinnata, assembly GCA_900406425.1. NCBI lineage: Eukaryota > Viridiplantae > Streptophyta > Magnoliopsida > Brassicales > Brassicaceae > Iberis > Iberis pinnata. Next base: position 10,912 of record OVBE01009934.1, read on the forward strand.
GAAATAGGTCGTTAGCCCTTTTAAAAATAAAATTATGATTAAAAAATATCAATGATGTAGGATTATTTTACTATCTATTATAAATAATAATAAAATTATGATTGACAAATACACTAACACAAATAAGATTATTAAAACATGTAAACATAAAAATAAAATGATTTGTGTTGTGTTGGAAGAATCTTTAGCTTTATGTTATTTGTTACATAAATTCAACTGCTTTTTATTTTGTGATTGTATTTTTTTGTTGTTACCAATATAAATAAGAGTAATTCCTTGAAACACCATCAAAAGAAGTTCAAATTCCAAAAATACCACACACTCCCAAAAGTTCCAAAAATACCACACACTCTCAAATGTTCCAAAAATACCACAAACATAAAAAGTGAATTTTAAGAGTTTAAAATTTAAAATTTTGGATTTGGGTTCACTAAATAGAATTTAGGGTTTAGTTTTGAAGGAGGTAGGGTTTGGTTTTTGGGTTTTTGGATTTAAATTTGAAGTTTTAAAGCTATTTCAAATTTTGTGGTATTTTTGGAAAAAAAAACATTTGTGTGGTATTTTTCCAAAAAAATGTGGTATTTTTGGAACTTTTGGGAGTGTGTGGTATTTATGGAATATACTTAACTTTTTGTGGTATTTTTGAGAATGTCCCTATAAATAAATATTCAAACAAAAAATTAAAACGACGTACTTAAACAATAAATTCGACTGTTTTTTTTTATTTTCTGCTTGTAAATTTTTTGTTGTTACCAATGTAAATAAATATTCAAACCAAAAATTGAAACGAGGTACTTATATACACATATATATAGCTATAATATATATTACTAACAAATATATCATTTCCATACGAATAATGATATGTATTATTTTATATAACTCATCTACAAGAAATCAAGAATGAGCAACATGACATTTATCGACTGTTTTAATTTTAATTAAATTTTATATAAATAATATTATACTTATTTTATATGTGTATAAAGAAAATCAAAAGTGCAAACGAAGAAAAAAAATATTCAATGGGTTAATGCTAGTGCTCTGGCTTTTTTGCTCTGCAGAGCCAAAAAATAAACAAAATTAAATATATCGTTTAAGAATAAAAAATATTCATAAAACTTGATTGATAAAAACTTCATACTTAACCTCTCTCTTCAGCATTTTTCCAGCCTCTCTCTCTCTCCTACTTTTTCTCTCCTTTCTCCGTGAAACCAGCTCACCGGAGTTTCGCCGAAAAGTCTAAGGAAGAGTTACGAGAACCCTCAACCGTCGCTCCGACCACAACCTCGCTCGTCTCGTTTGAGATCGCCGTCGAAAGGCCAGCGACGGCGATCTCCGGCTCTACTTCGCCTTCGCTTTTTCTGGCGCAGATCAGGTCTCCCTTCCGCAAATCACCGCAGATCGGAGTGGTCTAAGCTTCACGTTTAGGGTTAGGGTTTCTCTATGCCTCGCCGCGGCTTGCTCTTGGTTTCAAGCTCAGATATGTCTTGGTTGGTCTCGATTCGTCGGGTTGAGCTTTCTCTCCGGGCTTGTCTCTCCTAAGGCCGCGTTTCCTCCTCCTCTAGCGGTTCTGGTAAGCGTTGTTTCCATGCTCCTCTGTTCTCTTCGGTGGGTGAATCCAGATGTTGGTCTGCCTTTGCCTCGGCGGCCGGCGGCGGCGACCATCCCCTTTTTGGTCGTTTCCGCAGTTCCAGTCGACGGTCTCACTTCTGAGGGTTTCCTCTTTAGTGTTTAGGTTTCAGCTTCTCGGTTCATCTTGCTAGTCGATTTGATCCGGTTTGTTTGTCTCTTTGCCGGTTTGTGCTAATGCTTGGGAAGTGGTTCGGGTTTTATTTGTTGCTGGTTCTGGTCTCGGCGTTTGGAGAGTCTACTTCTGGCTCTATCCTTTTTCAATAACAGACCTGGAAGTTTAAAGGTTTGTTGTCGGATCTTCCTCGTCATTTGGTCTCAGTTTTCCGCTGCTTTGCTGTTGTGTCCGAATGACTGGGACGATTAGTCTATGGTTTTCACCGGAAATTTTCGGCCAGCTCTGCCTTTCCATCAGCTCAGTGCACGGTTACTCTGATCTTCTGTCTGGCGTCGGTCTTTCCCTTCTCCACCGCGGTTGTCGTTCTGGGTCTCGGTTCTGTCGTCCTGCGCATTGGCTTCTGAATTTGCCCGGCTCTCGTTTCGGCTGTTCGGTTGTTTGGTCTTCCTTGAGTATTATGCTCAAACTTCCCTGGATTTTGATTCTCCTTCGTCCAGGAGAAGATCCGAGAGACAAGCATCCGCTCTCGGATCTTCTCCTATTAGGCCTTAGCGTTTCGTCAATTCGTTTCTTCTGCGTCCTTTTTTCGCCTCTATGGCTAGTTCCGATTTAATCTTTCAATTGTTAGTGTTCTTGTATGATTTCCTTTATGTTTGTGTTGTGTTTGTTTGCTTAAGACGAAAAAAAAACTTCATGCATTAAAAATAAATATGACTCTGCGGAGATTATAAAACATACCAATCACCACCAACAATAAAACCATATACAATTCAAGATGACCTAAATTATACATCATAAACTCCATTTAATGGAAATTATTTTTAAAACTTTTTTTTTGTCACCATTTGGGCCACAACAAACCGGCCCAATAGCCAGTTCTTGCATAATAGCAGGCAATTCCTACACAATCGTAGGCACAAGAAATCGATCCCGGATGAGGTGGTGCTATCTGCCTCATGTGGACTTATGAAAGCCACAAGGCTAAGGCCACTTCCCCGAAATTATTTTTAAAACTATGTTAGATGAATTATGGAAATTTTGATGATTCATTTTAATAAACTTTATATTCCAATCTAAAATCATATGATTTAAATTTTTTTATTTTTAATTTAAAAATTATAATATAACATTTTAAAATTATTAAAAATTCACGATTTAAAATATTTATAATAACAATTGATTTAATGATATTTTAAATAAAATTGTAAGGTAAAAGGAGAATACTCTAATCAAGGGATGAGAAGTCTCTCCTAACAAATCAACATCATAAAGATTTATAATAGAGCGAATAGATGAACAAAAACGAAAATCTATAGAATGTGTAAGAGCTAAGTTTGCTAATCCATCAACTACCTTATTAATTTCTCTAAACACATGAACCACTCTGACCATTCAGTATCTCGAAAGCAAACTTAGCTCTTACACATTATACAAACCCTTGCCATTAGACGGATAACATATAATAAGCTGATTTAGTTGTAAAAACACCATTACTACTGCCCGACCAAGACAAGCAAGCCATTACTGCTTGGTAACCCTTCTAAAACCCTTATCTCAAGCAAGCCAAATTCCGACCCCCCCCCACCCCCACAGCTCTGCCAGGAGAGCTGAGCAAATGCCTATATTACGAGTAAAACCGCTGAACCATATACCAGACGAATCACGAATAATTTCTTCCACCGCCGAAAAATTTAAAGCTCCTCTAAAAGCTTCATCTGTATTCACTTTCAACCAATCATTTTGTGGACACTTCAAACCTGTAGAAACCCGAGCCGGAGCTCCAATCTTGTTACATGACCGATTTAGAGCAAAAACCTTAACTAATTCTTGCGCCATCTTCCTCAAGAAATACACTCGATTTTCGCATATCCCTACAATCCTAAATACATATCTATATCTCCACTTCCAAACCCACCAAACACCAAAAAAAAATAAAAAGACCATGTACCATCCTTTGTGAAATAGCCATTCTAATAAAGATTGGGTAACAAAGCAATCTTGATCTCTTACAGGAACAAGCTTTTCCCCTATACCAAGCATGGAAGGACAATCCTACAACACATGTAAAAGAGTTTCATCCGCACTTTTACACATCACACAAATTGCATTTTAAACCCAGTGGCATCTAAAGTGTTCCATATTTGTCAGAATCGCTTGATTTGATACCAACCATAAGAAGATTTTAACTCTCTCTTGAACTTTGACCGCCCATAACCTGTGATAAAATCCTTGCAAATTCATAGACGGATACACATCCTTATGTGATAACAGATAATAAGCTGATTTAGTTGTAAAAACACCATTACTACTGCCCGACCAAGACAAGCAATTCGTATTCCCTGTAAAATCATCTGACACTAACGGGTACAACTGCAACATTACTTATTAATATCACTCGGTTTTAATGTCTTATAGTGGGTATTTATACTTTCTATTTGGCATTGTCCATGTGTTTTCCTTGTAGTTGTTGCATATTTTCTGGATTTTAGGTGTTCGAGACGTTTTGGATGCAAATTGGTCTATGCAAATGCAGTCCGGCAGAAGGGTAAGAAATTTAACAATTTTTGAAGATGTTATGATGTATTGCGTTTTTATTCATTTTGGGCATCGATTTAGTTCTTATTTCGAATTGTTTCATTTGCATTTAGGATAGTTTAGGTTGCATTTTGCATTCTTTTGCGTATTTCAGGTACCTAAGGATGATGGAGCTTAACCGAGTCAAAACCGGGAGAAAAGAAGTCAAAAAGGAGTTTAAGAAATCAAACCGAAGCTCATACCGGTCACATGTACCGGTCAACAGGGACCGATATCGGCCAGAAAGGACAGAACCGGTACCCTCCAACCGATACAGCTGTACCGGTTGA
>OVBE01009935.1:0-15525 GCA_900406425.1 Iberis pinnata
ATGATATAATTTTGTTTTAATATTTAATATCTGATTTTCTTACTTAATAAATATTATATTTATGATTAAAAATACATAGTATATAACTTTTTATATTATATGTAAATTATATTTATAATATAAAATTAATATTGCGCATAGCGCGTGGTATCAACTAGTTAAATATTAAATGTAATTGAATTTAAATTTTTGATATTTTAGTTATTTGGTTTACAGATAAAGAAATAATTTAATTTAAAATAAAATTTTCTATTAGAGAGGAAACATTTTTTTAAAAATATAACTCACATATATATATATATATATATATATATATNATATATATATATATATATTTAAAATATGACCTATAAGATATGAATTAATAATTGAATTTTTTTAAAAATAGAAATATTACTTTTCTCCTTAATCAATATATCATACAAATTTTTTAATTAAAATATCTAACAAACCTATTAATTAAATGTAGTCAAATATATTTAAATCCTAAATTTTGTATATATGTATATGTTTATATTTTTATTTTAGTTATATCTGATTAATACAAACCCGTAAATATTTTGAAAAATTTTAAAAATTAAAAATATTATTTTCATATCAATTATTTTATTTAAATATTCATATTTAGCTACAAATAAGCTAACTATCATTTTTAATATTTAATTTCTTTAGTTTTTTTATTTTATTTTTGGTATATTTGATTAGTACAAACACGTGAATGTACTATGAAATAAAAATGTTTTTATTGAATTTTTATATGTTATTTAAGATGTTTCTGATTGATACAACCCCGTGAATATTTAGAATTTTTTTTAAATACGAAAATATTATTTTAAAATAAATTGTTATTTAAGTTTTCATATTTAGATACAAATAAGCATAACTACCATTTTTAATATTTAATTTAACCAAGAAGTTCTAGGCCGAAGCCCGTAATCTTCCCACGTCGAGACCAGAGCATGTTATATGGTTTTGTCCCAAGCGTTACTCGAACTTGTGACCTCTGGGCTTTTGCCCAAGATCTTTTCCAAGTGAGCTAACAACACTTGGTTGTTATTTATTTATTATTATTATATTTTTTTGATGACCCTGGTGTCCGGAGCCCCGAAGGATTCCGACTAGACCCAAAGCGTCCGCAGTTGCCAATGGTATTCAGGAGGGCCGCCGAAATTCACCCCATGTTAATTGACGGTGGCCGGGATTCGAACCCAGGTGGCGGAACTCACAGATGTAAGCTCTTTACCACAAGATCTAGAAGCCCCTGATTATTTAGTTATATTCGATTGATACAAACCCGTGAATATATTCTGAAATAAAAAAATAAATTTACTGATTTTTTATATATTATTTAAGATATTTATCCGATTGATATAAACCGTGAATATTTGGAAAAATTAGAAAAAAAATGAAAATATTATTTTAAAATCAATTATCTTATTTAAGTCTGATATTCCGAATGCTCCTAATCTTTTGGAACGCACACTCGACCATTCACCAAGATGGTCCCATTACTTGAAGTCTGATATTCCGAATGCTCATTCTTCAAAGCTTTAACCAACTCCTCATCTTTTTCTTGGCCAACCTGACTCTTGTCAAAAAATTCGCCTAATCTGCCGCACCCAATCCTAACGGCTCTGTTTATGCGGTTAAGGCACAAAGCCTTAAGGATCCAACCATACCAACCAAGCCTTCCAAGTCTTTTTTCAGCAGCCGAAGCTACCCTTTTCCGGCTTAATGCGCCTGCGACTAGATTTGCCTTTCCCGGATGGTAGGCAATATCCAAGTCATAATCCGCAACCAACTCCATCCAACGCCTCTGTTTTAGGTTCAACTCAGGTTAAGTGAAAATGTACTTGAGGCTTTTGTGGTCCGTGAACACTTGGACCTTCCCACCATAAAGGTAGGATCGCCAAATCTTCAAGGCAAACATAACTGCTGTCATCTCCAGATCATGTGTTGGATAGTTTCCTTCATGCTTCCTCAACTGTCTTGATGCATATGCTATCACTTTCCCTTGTTGCATGAGCACACAGCTCAAGCCAATCCGTGATGCATCAGTGTAAACCATAAATGGCTCATATGGTATCGGCAATGCCAATACAGGAGTGCTAGTTAGCATATCCTTAAGCTTCCTGAAGCTTTCTTCACATTCGCTTCCCCAAACAAATGGAACATCCTTCCTAGTCAGTTTAGTCATTGGCTGAGCAATGCTGGCAAAGCCTTTGATGAATCGCCTGTAATATCCAGCCAAGCCCAAGAAACTTATGATTTCCAAGGCATTCTGAGGTCTTCGCCAATCCTTGATTGTCGTGATCTTTTCCGGATCAAATGATACACCCTTATCAGAAATGACATGGCCCAAAAAGCCAATCTCCCACTGCCAGAAACTGCACTTGCTCAACTTAGCATACAGCTTGTGTTCCCGCAACCGATTCATCACCACCCTTAAGTGATTTTTATGCTGTTCACGAGAATATCATCAATGAAGATGATGACAAACTCATCTAAACAGTCCATGAACACGCCATTCATAATCTTCATGAAGGCAGCCGGTGCATTAGTTATCCCAAACGGCATAGCCACGAACTCTAAGTGACCATACCTTGTCCTAAAGGCGGTCTTCCTGTATAGGAATCTGATGGTAACCCGATGCAAGGTCTATCTTTGAGAACCAAGTTGCACCTCTCAACTGATCCAATAATTCGTCAATTCGCGGTAAAGGGTACTTGTTCTTGATAGTCACCCTGTTCAGCCCACGATAATCGATGCACAGCCTAAAACTGCCATCCTTCTTCTTGACAAACAAGACTGATGCGCCCCAAGGTGAACTGCTTGGCCGCACAAATCCTTTTTCCATCAATTCGCTTAGTTGCTTTTTTAGTTCAGCCATTTCGGTCGGAGCCATCCGGTAAGGCGCTTTGGACAACGGCGCCGTTCTTGGTTCCAGCTTGATGGTGAACGGATCATCTCGATGCAGTGGTAAACCAGTCAATGCTTCGAACTTGCACCACCAGAATGTCTCCCAGCCCCGCATCTGGCCCAAGTTCCACAGTCTGGATAGTGGCCAAGTACGCCTCACAACCTTTGTTGATCAGCTTCTCCGCTTGGATCATTGAGATCACAAGACTTCCCCGGACCAATGATCAGATCGGCTGGAAGGGTCAATCGATCGATCTTCACCGGTACATTCAATACCTTCCCGGAAATTTCCATGATTTGGCCTCCCGCAGCCTTAACCAAACCATGCTCAAACTCATGTTCCTTCTGAAACATTCCAGGACCAACCAGATCCGGACTCACGAAACAGTGAGTTACTCCCGAATCAAACAGTACATGGGTTGCCAAACCGCCCATGCTTATGGTCCCTACACATTCACCCATAATGCAAGGTTCCATTTAACTTTTTAATTTTAATTTAAGCACACATTTCGATTTAGAGATTTAAAGATGAGTGATAGGACTCACCAGTGATCGGCTTAGCGGTTGTGCTTGGTCTCGCTTCCTCCTCAACCATTGAGTACACTCTAGGCATTATAGCTTGCCTTTTCGGTGGTGGTGGCAGACCTTCACTTGCTAGTTTCCCAGTCTGTTGTACCAACTTGGGACAATATGGATTGATATGTCCCGCTTCACCGCAGTAGTAACACATCTTAGGAGTGTTCTCCTTTTTCTGACCAGTTGTCTTAGGATCCTTTTCTGGGCAGTCTTTAACCTGATGGTTAGCATTTCCGCACCTATGAAATGCCCTAGATCCAGCCCAACATTCACCAAAGTGATTCTTTCCACACTTTGAGCATTGCGGTTTCTTACCTGATCCGCTAGTCTTATCGAACTTCCTCTTTTTATTTCCAGAGTTGTTCACGACTAGACCATGCACCACAGTCACTTCCTTACCCAACATCTTTGCTTCTTCCACCATTCCGACTTCAAGCATTGTAGCTTTCTTGCCAACTGCCCAACGGATGAGTAATTTTGAACCATGCATCGGTTCTTAATCTTGATACTTAGTCCCCTCATGAAGCTGCGAACTTGGACCTTCTCATCATCCAGTTCATGTCCAGCATACTTCCTTAGACGGTTAAATTCCGCCTCATTTTCCCGCACACTCTTTGTGCTTTGATGCAATTCGAAGAATGCACCTTCCAAACGGTCAAAGGCTTCTTGTGGAAAGTACTTATCCCTGAACTTCTCCACAAACTTAGCCCAAGTGTTGATGTGCCTTCTTGCCAAAGCACCCAACCACCAGACATGTGCATCTCCCTCTAAGTAATGCACCGCAATATCCTTCTTGAACCCATTTGGACAACGGATGGATTCAAAGTTTCTTTCCATCCTAGACACCCACATATCCGCTTCTATCGGATCCGTTCCTCCAGAGAAGAACTTAGTGCCTAGTTTATGCATGTGGTCCATCACATTCACATATAAAAAACCGTTCCCAGCTGGAACTCCTTCTTCAACCATTATGAACCGGTTTTCAACTCCCTAGCCGGAGCCTGTTCATCATTCTGCGGGTTTTGTCCAACCGGACCCGTATTACCCACTTCAGGTAAACGTTCTAGCACCTGTGCTAGCAACATCAGTACGGCTTCAAGGCCCGTTGGTGCACCACCAACTCCAACATTCCCAGCAGAAGGAACATTCGTATTACCCCCACCGTTCACATTTGCCGCAGGGTTTCCAGTGTTTCCCGCATTCTCGGGATGGTTCTCGGAGTTCTCATCTCCGATAGTGGCTTGCGTCTTACCACGGTTACTTCTTGCCATCTGCAAACAGATTTATTCGTAAGTTAGCCACACGACCAACTTTTCCTCAATCACAATTTGGCATTGAGAAGTCTTACCGTGGTCAAGGCAACAGAAAGGATGGATTTCAACCCAAAAACCCAAACTATCCTAGAAACATAAATGCTCTTATACCAATTTGCAATGCCCCAACCCGATTTCCTAAACAGGCTTGACTCACGGGTCGGTTAATCCAAGCCGTAACATACTTTTAGAGGTTTTCCATACTTAGCCGAATTTTAGTCTTTTTCATTATTTCTAAGTTCTTTCTTTACTTAGTTGATTTTCATGCATTTTCTAAGTGCTTTCAGTTGTCTTAACTTAAAAACATGCATTCATTCATAGATTTAACGAGTTTAATGAATCAGTCTTGCTACATAAGCTATTACATTGCATTAACCCTTTTAAAGTTAAATTTACCCAACATATTTACAACCATCCATCCTTTCCCTTCCTTTGCCTCGATTCCGCGAGCTGTCTCACTCCTTAGCTTTACTTGCGACCACAAAGGAGGCATAAGCAAAACTAATGCTTAGTGAGTACTATTTAATCCGCAACACTTAACCAACCATAAGATTTGTTCCCTTAGAACTTTTCATTACAGTTTTACTTAGCAGTTCGGATTAGACTGTCATGATCATCTGGATTCACCCAGATGCATCACCAATCTAACCCACGGTTCGACCAGACTGTCCTGACTATCCAGATTTACTCAAATCAGTCACCAGTCTAGTCTAGTACTCTTTAATAGTTCGGCTTCATTGCCTTAACAATAAGTTTTCTCGGCATCATTGCCTTATCAATTCATGATTCGGTCATTATTCACCCGAATCATGCATCTTAGCCACATATGCTATTTTATCAGTAAACGACTTTTACTAGTCTTAGACAGTCACAAAGAAAGTATAACAGTTCTACACGCACTCACCTTAATAATTTAGATGAACTGACTGGATTGCTTCGGATTATGCGGTTTGATCGGCACTTCGGACTGACTGAATTCGTTCTTCTCGGCCAAAATCACGAAATGATCTTCCTTGCTCAAACTTTCTCTCTCTATGCTTAACTTTCTCTCTCTAAGATAGTTTTCTCGCGCAAAGAGTTGAAATGAGCCGATCAATTCATATATATAGGCGAGATGGCGGTTTTTAGTCGAGCCAACCGCTCCTTCAACCTTCCAATCAGATCAAGCCAAGTCATCAATCCATGACATTCTTCAGAAAATCGCTTGGGCGCATGATATCGCATAACTGCCCACGTTCTGATGCGAAAATCAGTCTGCATAACCACTCATGCGCGTGTTCACTCGCACACGCATGGTCCGACAGTCCCAACTGACGACAGGCATAACTGCCTTATCTGAAACCCGGCAGTCTCAATTGCCTTGTCCGAATTCGACAAGCTTAACTGCCTTATCCGGATCCGACCATCCTGTCTGGATCAGACGGTTTTCACCAACCATCCGACCAACTTCACCTACTTCCACCAACTTTCACCAACCACGCTACTAACCATCCGACCAACTTCCGAAATTCTCGAAATCAACTCCTTTGACCGGATTTCCACTTGATTGCATGGTTTTAGCTCAATCCTTGACTGAACTCATCCAACTACATTCGGATTCCCAGTTGATCTGATCTAAGCCAATGATATGATCTTCGATCTTCGATAATTTTTTATCGATCTTCCCAAATCGTTCCAAAGATGCTTGTCAAGCATCCCAACCATGTTGCCCATGCATGGTCTAAAGGGGAACTAGCATCATTCGGTCCATATAACCCAACCGGTCCAATGCTCAACTAGACCCACCCCCTATAATACATTAGTGACAATTTTCGGATTTCCACCAGGATACATTACACATGTTTTAGGAGTCACTGCCTATTTAATTATTAATTATAAAAATTAATAATAAATAGAATTAGACTGAAACTCAATCAAATGATGCATCTATTCCCGAACCAGTCAAGGAACCATGCTTAAACTTAGCATTGTTCTCGAACTGATTTTTTATACTTAGAATTTTTCCGAAATTTTTCCCAACACACGGACTGAACCTCTTTGTCCTCGACTTTCATGTTCTGAACTGGCCATCCCAGTCAGGATTTTGGTTCACGGGCACTACACCTAGCCTTGTGTGGATGAGATCACATTTTCCCGAGCCGGTAAACAGACCGAGACTGGAGCAACACGACGTTTTTAATCAAGAATATCCGAAAAACTCGTAATATGATGAGTTGCAGCAGTTTCCAATATCCACACAGGTTGAGCATTCTTACCATTGAGGCGATCATTTGTCTTGCCGTTGTTTATCACGTTTTGAATTAGACGCCATTGATCATCAGTTATACTCGTCAAGCCTTCATGATCTTTATCAACCACAAACGAGCTTGATGCAAGAGCCGCAACATTAGCATTCACAACTTGAGAGACATTAACCTTTGGACGTAGTCGTTGTTGGGTTGTTGTTGAAGCTTGTCTAGTACGTGGTCTCTCACCCCACCATTCCGGAAACCCAATCACCTTAAAACATCCCGAAGCTTCATGTCATATTCTATTACAAACTATGCATTTAAGTGATGGATCTTTGTTTACTGGTCCATTCTTCGCCAATTGCATTCACTGGAAATTAGTGGCTGTTGTATTGAGTTGTGTTGCAAAACTCATAACAGAAACATCATTGGTAGTGGCCGAATGCAGAGTTTCATTTTGAGCCACCGTTTGATAGATTGTGTCGAGGTCCGGCATAGGGGAAATCGCACAAATTTGGGACCTAATAAAACCATGAACTGCGTCATCTAAACCAGCAAAAAAATCATGAATCACACATACATTGATTGCAGCTGCACCTCTTTGTAACCATACATTCAAATATTGAATCCCATATCTTTGTGAGCTTGCCGAAATATTCATCCATTGGGGTACCGTTTTGTTTACAGTTTGCAACACTGTTCCATAATTGCTGAAGTCGTTCCCCGCTTTTGAGCGAGAATCTCTTTTTAATAATATCCCACAACTCCTTTGCCACTTCTCTGGTTGATATAGTGGATCGGAGTTTGTTATCAATTATTTTTGTGATCCATCCCACCAAGAGATGGTTATTAGCAGTCCAGTCTTCGAGTTCTGGTGCGGTAGAAGCATGTTTCGGGATTGTTCCATCAAAGAAACCAATTTTTTTTTCGGGGCTCAACGCAATACGCAAGTTAAGTTCCCATTCATCGTAATTAGACCCATTGAGAAGAGGCTGGGAAATTACTGCTCCTGGATTGTCATTAGATGAAAGATCATAGGGGGAAATTGTTTTATGATTAATCGCCATTGCCGAGAGGCTTCAATGGTCGATGAACAGAGAAGACAGATTGGGAAAAAAAATCGATGAAGAATCGTGAGAATTGCGAGGGAAAAATTCACAGATTTGTTTGTGCTCTGATACCATGACAAGTATCGTTCAATGGAATTGATTGGTTAAGAATTTAATCCTAACTAATACTGCAGAGAACAATTTAAAGAAGTATAGCAAGGTATCGAATCCACAGAGACCAGAAATATGCACGTTCAGTTTAAAACTTCGAATATGGCTAAAGTGAGAATAATAGATTTGATTGTAATCAAAACGGGAACTGAAAACGATTTAAAAACTTATAATAATAAAACGCTAGGTAATAGGGAAATCTGTAGGTATTCAGGTTTAAAGTCAAGTTAACATGCAAGATTTAGATTGAAAATATTTCTCAACATGAAAAATGAATGCAGTTTAATCTCCTCTCGGAGTATTAAACCCTATGATCGAATTGCCAGAGACAAACTCTCGCCATCTTTTAAACAATTCGATCATGCATTAAAACTCAGATTCAATTGTTCATAAGCATTAAAACAATACTCTCGCATGTAAAAACACTTATTCATCTAAATTAGGTCAGGTTTCTAAATCAAATCTCTCTGTATTTATCAACCTATAAACATGAACTAGGTGATCAAGATAATTCAGGCATTAAGAACAAATTTAGACTAAGAAACTATCAATTTCAATCATACAATGTTAAACCTAACATTCAAACCTGTTTCCCCATAGGAAAACCCTAAAACCTAACTTGTGAACTACTCAGACATATTAAAGTAAAGACAAATCAATTTTTGAGAAGAACACATAATTGAAATCATAAAATAAATATATTAAAATCTGGGTTCAGAATTCCTTCTCCAAATACAAGTTCAGGAATTCTTTCTCCCAGTAAAGCTCTCAAAGTTGCAAAAACTAAAAGATAGAATAAAATAACATAAGCCAAAAGGCTTTTATAGTTCTAAAAAGTAAAAATCTAAATAAATGGAAATATGGATAGCTTGAGAGGACTTTTGTGCAAAATTGGAAATTCAAGTTCTGCTTCGGGTGATCTGCCCGATCGGTCTCAATATGCCCGATCGGGCACTTCTGATAATTGCTCAAACCTTCTTCAAATGCTCGATCGGTCTAAATATACGAAATCTTCCAGGGATATTTGCCCGATCGGGCAAGTGATGTGCCCGATCGTGCAAATAATCTCGTAGCTTAGTCATTCTTCTGAAACTTCTGAAATGCTCTGAAATGTCCCGAAATGTTCCTTTTAGCTTTGAAACGACCCGAACACCTCGAGATCCTGAAATATACCAATTCTCAAGGAAAACACTCGGAATAATGCAAAATAGCAGACATAAATGCCCACTATAATGCATTAAAACCGAGTAATATCAACTCCCCCAGACTTAGATCTTTGCTTGTCCTCAAGTAAAGCAAAAACCAATCCGGAGAAGAGGTTTGAAAACGGACCACACAAAAACTCGCGAAACCTCAACAACTATAAGCATAGTTCTAAATCATAAAAGACACCAATCTTAAACAACTACCTAGACTGGACCATTTACCACCACTGAACTAACAAACCGTTTCCTACTCTAAATCCCAAATCAATGAAGTACTAAATCAAATCAACCAGCTCTTTAAATTCATTTAAGTTCAAACACATGCATTCTCATCTATGTTATATCAATCAGTTTACTCAAAAACCTTTTCTATCGAAATGCCCATACCAAACAGAGCATCAACCGACTTCCGGTCTTGATCCTTTTTCTCCCTTTCTCACTTCTTTTTTTTCCCTAAAGATTCTCACTTTTCTTCGTTTTTCTTTTCTTTTCTTTTCATGTTCGCACTTTTCTGCGTTTTCATGATTCTAACTGTTTTTCAACAGCCCCGGGAATGACTACGGACTGTATGATCACGCTTTCAACAATTTTTCTAAACCGTTTTTTTTTTAAAAAAAATTTTTTGAAGGGAGAGAGAGAGAGAGAGAGGACCTGAACAAACCTGGAAGAACTTGTCGGCTTTACAGAACATTGAAGAGCAAGGTACCTAATTCTCGAAGTAAATCAACACCATAGACAAGAATATTTCAATTTCAGATTAAGTTCTACTAATGCAGAGCTAGCATCAAATCATCAATAACTTCAAAGACCGGAACTTTCAGAAACAATAAGTCAGCAATGGGGTTCCAATCCTAATCTAAGCAATCAATCTAAGTTAGTAATCCAGAAAGATCGAAAGCCATACCCTTACTTGGTTAATTATCATCATTGGTTTCGGTCATGGTTCCTAATGGAACCGGATTCCTCCTTGCCATAGAAAGTGAGACTGATGATCTTACAGAGCAAACGCAGAGTCGGGTTACGAATGAGAGTCAACTTGGCACTCTTGGACTCAAAACGACCTTTGGCAATGATGCCCCAAAGATCTTGGAGATGATGAAAGGTGGGTGTCTTGGAGTCGTAACCGTGGCAATTAAACAAAAAATAGAACCAAACTCGATCATCGGGATCTTGTAGAGACGTCCTAGGAAAAAAAATTGCACCTCAGTCTCAAACATTCTGGGATGCTTAGGATCCTCATAATGCAGAATGAAGCAAGAACTTGCTTGGCTAGTTCCTTGTAAAGTGGATAGGACCGGAAGGCGAAATCATCGAAGCGGATAGTCTCAAGCATTGCTTCGATATCAGAAAAAGCACCAAGATGCAGCAGGACGTTCTTCTCAGCAAATCGAGTTGGCTCGAACGTCGTCTGAATGAAGACGTTGTAAAACATGCTATCAAAGTGGTCCCACTTGTCCGTAATTTTCCTTTCCTTCCAAGACTTGTGCTTTCTAAGCTCGAGAATGGTGAAGTCGAGGTTGCAACGGAATGGTAACTCGGCTGTCCTCGGCCAAGGATGGTTCATGAATTTCGGATCAATGAGTGGATCAACGGCCGGTTCGCTGCTCGATGCAATGCCTTTGCCCTTTTTCGCAGCGGTGGGTTTGACTTTCTTAGCAGCTGGTGGTGTGGTGCGATTGGAGGCTCGTTCACGTCCCATTTTCCTGAAATGAAAGAACTCAAAAGAAAAACGAGTTTCCGATCAAGTCATAACATATCAAGCAATGGTTTGGCAAGTCATGAGCAATGCTAATCATCAATTACCAAGAAAGAATGACATAAAAACCAAGAAACAAAACGAAGCAATGAGCAATGATCGAGCAATGCCTAGTTATTACTAGCAAGAATCAAGATGCTTCAATATGAGAATGAAACGAGTGAAACCGAAAGCCTGGTTAAGTGACAAATCAAGAGATGTAAACGATGGTGAGCAATGATTTAGAGCAATGTCAAGCGAACCTAACAAGAAATTAAGAAAAGAAACATCGAATAATCATAATGCAATGCATTGAACACATAAAATCTAAAACCACATCAACAATGAACAATAAGCAATCCAAAGGCATGGTTAGACATCAAGTTAGCAAAAATAACCCCAATTCAAGCAATAAACCCAAAACCCCTAATCACCCTAAGAGAAATCTCAAATAAACAAAACCCAAACCCAATCAATTCAACATACATTCATCCAATCAAGCATCAAAGAGAGTAATGAGGTACTCCAAGACTCAATTCCAATCCTAGAAACTAGACAATCAAAAGACCCAAACTAAACCCTAATTTTCGGATGAAAAAGAGGAGAAAGATCAACAATACCTTGATGAATAGAGAAAATGTTGATAGAATCGAGTAGAGCACAAAAAATCTTGTGGAATAGGGTCCAAAATCACCAAAAACGAATGAGAATTGAGGGAGATAGGTAGTGGGTGAATTGTGAGAGATTGTGGAGAGTTAGAGAGAAAGTATGGAGGTGAGAGTAAGGGTTTTCGAAAATGGGGAAGAAAAGGGGTGAAAACCCGGTTCAATTGGAAAAATTTTGGTTTAAATTGCAAAATCCGGTTTATTTTAAGTAAAAATCGGCTTACCCGGGGAAGTGCCCGATTGGGCAAATTGGCTGAAAAGTTCCATGGACTTTTCCCCGATCAGGCAGATGGTGTGCCCGATTGATCCCATTTCTCGGAACTATATGAAGCATGTTGCCCGACCCCGTGACCTCTATTTTCCCGATCGATCCTTTATAGTCAAAAAGTCCAGGGAAAATGCCCGATCGAGCAAGTGCAATGCCCGATCGAGCAGATTGCTCGGAGCAAAATTCCCTTGATTCCCCCCCTCCCCCCGACTTACCTGATGTTGTGCTCGATCGATCTGAATGATCCAGTTTTTCCAGGAAGAAATGCTCGATCGGGCACTTCTGTTGCTCGATCAGGCAGAATTATCGGATCAAGAATCCAATACTCTACGAAAGTGTAAGTGCCTGGGATTTTCTAGAAAAATCATAGAACTCAAAACTCAAAGTTAGTAAGTTATTAACTAATAATGGGACTGACTCGATCCTAATAAATATATAACTAAAAACACCTAAAACAGTGGGTTGCCTCCCACTCAGCGCTTGTTTAACGTCAATAGCTTGACGGTACGTACCTCTAATTCAAGGTAGGATCAGCAAGAGGTATGTCAGTTACCTCTGAAAGCTCTGAAGTAGCTAGATAAGGCTTCAGCCTTTGATCGTTCACAACGAACTCACCACCTTGACGATCAAATAGAAAAACTGCACCGTAGGGTCTCACTTCCTTGACCGTAAACGGTCCAGACCATCTAGATTTGAACTTACCAGGGAACAGCTTCAGGCGAGAGTTATAGAGCAAAACCTGATCACCTGGTTGAAAATCATGTGGACTGATCTTCTTGTCATGAGCAGCTTTGGTCCGTTCTTTGTAAATCATTGAGTTCTCATAGGCTAGGTGTTGAACTTCTTCCAACTCCTGTAATTGAATTAGACGCCTTTCTACTGCGGTCTTCATGTCAAAGTTCAGCAACTTGACAGCCCAAGCGGCTTTATGTTCCAGTTCTACAGGTAGATGACAAGCTTTTCCATAAACTAGATTGAAGGGAGTAGTACCTAAGGGGGTTTTGAATGCTGTTATGTAAGCCCAAAGAGTATCATCTAGCTTCAAAGACCAATCCTTTCGGGATCCATTCACCATTTTTTGCAAGATGGCTTTGATCTCCCTATTTGAAACTTCAACTTGACCACTAGTCTGAGGGTGATATGGTGTAGCTACTTTATGTTTAACTCCATGCTTCTTTAGTAACCCATCGATAACTCTATTGATGAAATGAGAGCCTCTATCAATGATTACAATTCTAGGTATTCCAAACCTGGGAAAAATCACAGATTTAAACATCTTTAGCACAACCTTGGAATCATTAGTGGGGCTAGCAATCGCTTCAACCCACTTAGAAATATAAGTAACAACAACAAGGATATAGAGGCTCTTATGAGATATAAAGAAATGACCCATGAAGTCAATTCCCCACACATCAAGACTTCTACTTCTAAAATGAAGTTCTGAGGCATCTCATTACGTTTTGATATGTTTCCTTGTCTTTGGCATGAATCACAACAAGCAATGTAATCATGAGCATCCTTGAACATTGTAGGCCACCAGAAACCCGCTTGAAATACCTTAGAAACAGTCTTGAATGTAGCAAAGTGACTAGCAGAATCAGAACCATGTCAATGGTATAAGACATTCTGAATCTCCTCTTCAGGCAGACACCTTCGGAACATCCCATCTGAACATAGCTTGTAAAGATAAGGTTCATCCCAGTAATAGTGTCTGACATCCCTTAAGAACTTCTTCTTTCAGTAACCTGTAAAGTCATGTGGTTCAACATCAGCAGCAAGATAGTTAGCAAAATCATGAAACCAAGGAGTGATTAATGCAGATTTAGATCGATTAGAGGCAGAAGGGGTCTCATCCACTCTAGTGCTTATAGCATAGATATGTTCCTCAGAGAGGCTATCGTTAATCAGAACCTCATCTTCTACTCTCAATCTTGATAAATGATCTGCAACTCCATTCTCTATTCCTCGTTTGTCCTTGATCTCCAAGTCAAATTCCTGTAAAAGCAAAATCCAACGTAGTAATCTGGGTTTAGCATCCTTTTTGTTCAGGAGATACCTCAAAGCTGCATGATCGGTATGGACTACTACTTTGGATCCTACTAGATAGGATCTGAACTTCTCAAAAGCAAAAACTATTGCTAGTAGTTCCTTCTCAGTGGTTGCATAATTTCATTGAGCTCCATCTAACGTTCTTGAGGCATAATAGACCACATGAAGTTTCTTGTCCTTTCGCTAGCCTAGAAATGCACCAACTGCATAATCGCTGGCATCACACATTACCTCAAAAGGCAAATCCCAATCCGGTGGCTGGACTATTGGAGCACTAACAAGAGCTCCCTTGATCGCGAGAAAGGAACTTTGACATTCATCATCCCATGCAAAATTGACTTCCTTGCACAAAAGCTTGGTAAGAGGTTTGGAAATCTTTCAGAAGTCCTAAATGAACCTCCAGTAGAAACCGGCATGTTCTAGAAAGCTGCGAACATCCTTTACAGATTTGGATGCCTGCAAGTTAGTCATAACTTCAATCTTAGCCCTATCAACCTCAATACTATTCGCATAGATTTTGTGTCCTAACACAATTCCATTTGTCACCATAAAGTGACACTTCTCCCAATTGAGCACCAAGTGTTATGCTCACATCTCTGAAGGACCCTACACAAGTTAGCAAGACAAACATCAAAGGAAGATCCATAGACTGAAAAATCATCCATGAATACTTCCATGATATCTTCAATTAGACCAATAAAAATAGACATCATGCATCTTTGAAAAGTTGCTGGAGCATTGCACAAACCAAAAGGCATTCTACGATATGCATAGATACCAAATAGACATGTGAATGTTGTCTTCTTTTGGTCATCAGGGTGAATAGGAATCTGAAAGAAACATGAATAACCATCTAAGAAACAATAGTAAGGGTGATTAGCCAATCTCTCAAGCATTTGTCAATGAAAGGTAAAGGAAAATGATCTTTGCGAGTAGGAGCATTCAATTTCCTATAGTCAATGCACATCCTATGACCAATAACATTTCTAGTTGGGATCAATTCATCCTTATCATTCTTAACCACTTTAACACCCCCCTTCTTAGGAACAACATGCACCGGACTAACCCAATTACCATCTGAAATAGGGTAAATGATTTCTGCATCTAGAAGTTTCATAATCTCCTTCTTAACAACATCTTCCAGGTTAGGATTTAAACGTCTCTGATGTTCTATGGAAGTCTTAGACTCGTCTTCTAAATGAATCCTATGCATGCACAAATCTGGGGAAATACCCGGGATATCATCTAAAGTATAACCTAGAGCTCTATGATACTTTCTTAATTGACATCGAAGTAAGGCAGTCTCAACATTGTTCAGCTCAGCATTCACAATCACAGGATATGTGG